>NC_061170.1:4214996-4264996 GCF_022113875.1 Hydra vulgaris
TTTTTCTAATTGATTTATTATCATCATATAAAAATCTGCTTTAATTAAAAATAAATAAAAAATCATTAGTTGAGTTATTACCGTTGTTGTTATATATTATTTTGTAAATATTATAAATGCATCATTAATATTATCTGATAGAATTCATTTAAAATTGGTCTTAAACTTTTTTTAAATGAACTTGGTTGTAAGATCTTGTCAGAATATATTGATTGATATATATTGGAAACATGAGGGAAAAAGCTAAATACAAAAAGTTAAAAAAAAAAAAAAAAAAACATGTGAAAATTAAGGCGAGCGTGAGCACTGATTATGACGGACCTAACGTACTAAATAGTCATGTTTACTTTAAGCTATATTTCACTAAACTTTAAAAAAATTATGGCTTTCACAAAAGTTAAATTAATTTTTCTAATAAACTTTGGTTAAAAAATTATTAGTTAAGTTTAGTTATATGTTGCTAAGTTTTTTATAAGATACGATAAAGGGTATATTTAGTTATTTTTAACTATATTTACGAAGTAGGAAGGGGGGGTGGAAGGGGGTTCACAACCATTAACTTATGAAAAAAGTTCTCTGTATCAAGATTTTTCTTAAAAAAAAAAAAAAAAAAGGTCCTCTAGAAAAAAAGTGGAGAGAGGGCACGTGCCCTCCTGACCAACCCCCCTCCTCCTTTGTCGTCGGCCCTGTTTACATAGTTAGATTATATTTATATGTCTAATATAAATATAATCTAACTATGTCGTCGGCAAAGTTAGATTATATTTATATTAGACATATAATATAAATATATGTTTACATAGTTAGATTATATTTATAAGGCTGACTGAGTGCTGGATCCGTATGTTGATTATTAGACTTTGATATTTTTAAAAAAGAATAAGGCAATGCCTGCCTATCGGCGAGCATTGTATGGTCAGGGTTAGGGTTAGGGTTACATTAATTACACATAAACATGGATTTTTAGCCGATAAGGCAAACTCGTTGTACACGAGTAGCACTTGTAGCACTTGTAACAGCCGTAATAGCACTTGTAAAAGCACTTGTAACAGCCGTACCAAAAACTTTTTAACTTCTCAAATCTACGTTAAATTTAAAGAGAAAACAGTTAGCAAACAGACTTTATTTACAGGATAAAATAGAAAAAAAAGTAAACAATAATAAAGTTGAATTAAAAGAAATAAATAATGTTGAAAATAATAGTATAACCGCTAAATTACTTTTAAAAATAAGCATTTATTATCTCAAGTTAAGTTTTGTTGACTAAAAAAAAACTCAAGAAACTAAAGATAAAGAAAAGTTATAATTATTATGATAAAAAGATGTTCAAAAGATGAATCAATAGTTAATCTAAAAATTTTTGAACACCAAACTTCAATTTTTTGAAAGCCATTTACGCATGAACAATTGCGTTAAACAACTGTGGGTGAACTTTTTAGTGTCGTCCCTCTAGACTAGCATGTGGAAGGTGAAACTAAAAAAAGTCTTCAATATCTAGAAACTTCTAAATATAGAGGACGCAATTTTTTTTATTAAAAACAACAAATTTTACATTCAACTACAGGTGAAAAAATTTACATAATATTTGATTTAACACATCTTATGAAAAATGTTCTAAACAATTTTTAAAAAACATGACATTTTATCTGATGGTAAAATAATATTGTGGAAGCATCTGCAAAAAACTTAATAGTTTGGAGGTTAATGCTTTGTACCAGAATTGGCAGATTGTTATTTAGATTTAGGATCAATATGAGCTATGCTATGCACCAGAAAAATGAGCTATGCTATGCACCAGTAAACTTGTTGCCAATTTTACTTGCAAGGCTAAATAATACTTCTTTGACTAAATATGTTTCTTCAAAATTATTTCTTGAAAATCTTTTACCAACAGCCTTTATTATTATAAATATGAAGATTTTATTTGACATCTTGAATTCTTATAAACTAAAGACAGATACCAACACACTCTGCCAAAACCAACACACTTTAACTCTAAACGATGGTTTTATACAACAGCTTGAAGATTTAAAAGTTTAGATTAATGAGTAGCATTTTTCTGGTGTACGCAGCCAGAAAGTTATTTTCGTTCATCTAGGTTTTGATGTCACTATTTCTTATATTCTTTGACTCGAAAACGAGTTGCTTTATGAGGATTTCTTTTTTGTTTGCACAGCTCAATTTAATCAAGACTGTTTAGAAAAATTTTTTGCATTAATTTGAAGCAAGGAGGTTGGAATGACAGACCAACAGTAATTCAATTCAATTTAGCATGTCAAAATATATTATTACTTCTTTCAATATCTAGTTCTAACAGTAATTGCCTCCCAGAATTAGATTTTTTTGCTTCAGTTACTATTGATTCAATTACAAGGTGCTCAATAAGTAAAAAACTTAAACACCAAAACGTCTATCAAAAGAATACCCAGCAAAAAACACATGTAAAATAATAGCTTAGTATGATTTTACTTATTTTTTAAATAAAGTTTTTTAGCATCAAAAAAACTAGAAGTTAATTTAACTTATGACTGACCTATTGTGTTGTTATTTATATTAACAATATGTTATTACTATACAACTATAAAAACAGATATATTTTTTCATTCAACATCTGGCTACAGCATCTGTTAAAATAATTTAAACAGCAGTCAACTTGTTTTGTTTTATCCTAAATTATTCTTTATGCCATCGAGAACACGGTAGATGTTAGGTCTCGCTTCATTTAGAAAATGTTTTACATTGAACACTTTTGGTTTATCAAGATGCAAAATTCTAAATTAGCAAATACGATTTTTAAGGTCTTTTTATACTCTTGATTATTAGTACTATTGAAAATTTAAATTTTAAAATTGTTTAATTATACGATTGCATTATTCATTATAATGAATAATGCAATCTTGTAAATAAGATTTTATATACATTGTTTTATTGGAAATATACAAATAACTCTATTGATACAAAATGACTAAAACAAAACTTTTTATTTGAGAGATATTATTGGCATAAGTTTTGTTAATGTCACGCCAGTTGTGTCAAATGTTGCTAAACTTGAAAAAAATAGGTTTACTATACTTTTAACATCAAAAAAAAACATAGGAAGCTTGTAATCTCCCTGTTTTCAGAACATCATAATTAGTTGAGTACCTCTTAAATTTTTATTAATCCAAATTAACCCAGTAAGATTACCAGTGTTCTAAACTAAATCTTTTTAAACTTTCATTTCATCAATCATAATTTTAATAAATCATTCAGAACGAAGTGAAGTTAAAATTTACGAGATTATATATATGATTTAAGGGTTTAAGCTTGTTGAAGTATGTACACTATTTTTAAAGTCTCTCCAGGTGTATAAACTTGGAAGAACTGAAAATACCCAAAAAGTTTTGCTATCAAATGAAAATCAGAATGTTGTAGTTTAGAAGCTAAATCAAACTAAAGAAAAGCATTCAACTTTGCGGATCGATTTTAAGTTTTTCATAAATGTTTTCTTCATATATGGTTTAAAATAAGTTGTCAAGATAAAAAAAAATGGCTCTAAAACCAATACTTTTACAAGATTTTATTAAAATGTTGCAACCAATCCATAAAAATCGTCTTGATTTAATCTGTTTTAAACCAAGCAACACAAGAAGCAAATTTAATATGAGCGACCGTGGCGAAGTGGTTAGAAAGCTTCCTTAAGAAACAAAAGACTCAGGGTTCGAAGTGAGCTCTGTGACAAGAACGTTAGGTCTTCATCAGAAAGAGCATTTAACCATAAAGTTAACGCCTTCCTCCTTGTCAATGTCGCTTATCTGGCCAGAGACGGTATCGATACTCGAACCTCTTAATTCTGTGCCAGAACTCCCACCACTGCGCCACGCTTTATTTCCGTAAAACTTTAACTGGCTTTCTTGGTAGAGAAATGTCAAACCCCTTGTCAAACCAACGTTGAGCGTCCTTCACATTTCGCGACGTTAGATTTATCTTGTTGTATCTCCACTTTCTGAAAAAATTGAGTTAATGGTTGTGTTGTGTTCCTCAAAATAATGTCTTTCTACTGAATTGAAATCTAAGTTATAAGTAAAAAAGTTGCGGAAAAAACATAAGTTATAAAAAAAAATTAATACGCCGTCTCCTAAAGTTTTCGTTTTTTAAATCGTTTTATCTCAAATCTAAAAAATGTGGAGATAGAACAAGATAATTCTAACGTCGCGATTTGCTAACTCGAATTTTCCGAAAAAGAACAGGTTAAATTTAATTTTTTAAGCATAATTTCTTCGAAAAAACTACCTGGCTCCTTCAGGGTTTATATTTGCAAGCTTCACTTTATTAAAGATCAATTACAGGGATTTTCAAATTAAAAAAGTTTTAAAAACGGAGCGTGGCCAACTGTAAATCTTCCTAAGTAAGTAATCCATCTTTATGAGTTTGTCATCAGTTTAAAAACGTTAAGAGATTTTAGTAACGCAAGAGTTGATTTTTTAAACTGCAATATCGTGTTACTAATTTTTTTAAATTTTACACAATATATTTTGAATCTCTTTTTTAATGATTCGGAAAATATCTTTGGATGACAGATTGTAATACAGAACATACTGAGTATGAAATATATGTTATAGAAATGCTAGACTATAGCATAAGAATTTTTGCTTGGATATTATCAAATCATCAATCTTTTTAATTTCAATATGTAAGAATCTTTTTAAAATGATTCTTTATTAAATAATATTTATTCCTTATATTGGTTAATCATTCCAATTATAATAAATTAAAAAAATTATAATAAATAACAAATTTCGATTAAATAAATCTAATAAGAAGGTTTCAAAATAAGTTTAAAGGAACAAAAATTTAAAAACAAATTAAAAATAAAAGTATATATATATATACATATATATATATATATATATATATATATATATATATATATATATATATATATATATATATATATATATATATATATATATATATATGTATATATATATATATATATTGCCTTAGGAAGACCTAACGTTCTTATCACAGATGCTCTGTAATAAGAATGTTAGATTTTCTTTTTTTAAATTTAGGTGCCACATGAAGACCGAACGGTCTTGTCACAGAGCACCGCGGAAGTGCATTTAAGCAGGAACTTTACGCCTCCTTCCTTACTGCGACGCGAAAATATATCCAGAGCTCGTTTCGAATCTGGGTCTCCAGCTTATAAAGGAAGCGCTCTAACCACTGCGCTACAGCCGTATATTTTCTTGAAGCACCTTAACAACTAAAAAAACAACATCGTACGCTGATGTAACATTTTTTCGGAAGACTCCTTTTGAAAATTTTCAGGAAATTGTAAACGCATTAGTTAACAATACAGTATTTACAAATCCCTACAATTATTCCTATTGTTAGCCAATGCAAGTATTTTTTTTCTTGTATAAAAGATTTATACTGTGATAGTTCCTGAGGTGAGTTTCCAAAAAAAAACTATGTTCCCTCAATGTTAAATTTTTTCATAAAATACAGTTTATGTAAGCTCATAATAAAATGTCGGGAAAACAAAACCTTCGGGTTGTTTTTGTATTGATGGTAGATGTTGGTTTGGTTCATTTCTAAAAAAATAAAATATTTTTGATTATTGATACAATAATTGCATTAATATGTTGATTTATAAATGACTGAAAATACTTAGGCGAATCCGGCGCTTTTTCTTTTTCATCGTCAGAGTGTCGACCAGTTAAAGAAGTACCAGAATTTGAAGAGTAAGGACCAGAATTTGAAGAGCAAGGAGCCTCTACATTATTAACACTTTGTGATTCTTCCATCTTTAAAAACAATTAAATAGCAATAAAAGACTATTATGTAAAAATAACAGTTAATTAAAAAATAAATTACGATCTATTATAACTAATTATTCTGATTATAACAAGTTATTTTGAATATAACAAATGATTCAATTCTGAATATAACAAATTATAATTAATTATTGTGATTACAACAAAATATTCTGATTATACTAATTATTCTGATTTGAATTAGTTATTCTGATTATAACTAATTATTCTGATTTGAATTAGTTATTCTGATTATAACTAATTATTCTGATTTGAATTAGTTATTCTGATTATACTAATTATTCTATTTATACTAATTATTGTGATTATGATCTCAACTTGTTCTATTAACTATTTCTAATAGTTCTTATTTTCGTTTTTTTTTCTTTTAAATTCAACTATGTTAATAAACTTTACAATATGCACAATGAAGTTAAATAAATATACATAACAATTTTACAATAATATATACGGAGTTATAGGATTGAAAGCAAAGAGAGAGAGAGAGAGAGATAGAGATAGAGAGAGAGAGAGAGAGAGGTATAGTATTAAAAATTGTGTAGTCTCCTGGACTAAAGGTAGCCTTCAGGCCTTCATGTTGATATAATAATTATTTTACTAAAAATAATAATAATTATAGTACAAGTAAATAATAATAATTCAAATACATTTTACTCGCATATTTTTTTATTTATTATTATAATTATTATTTGATATTTAATCTTTTTTTTTTGTCTATTATGTTTTACCTATCTTTAATTGTATCTATGTATGTAGTAATTGCAATTGTTTTATGATATATATTATTATATAATGTATTTTATCATAGAATGCTTATATACATCTCAGAACACAGGTTTTAGCTGTATGAGTGTGCAACTTACCTTGAAAAATAAAATATATAATAAACTTTAGGTCGGCATATGTTGATATGTAATTATGTAGGAGTATGTATTATATGTTTTGATTATATATCTTGTACATAACATTAAAATTTTTCCTTTGTCTTTAGTACTAAAGAGTGTTACTGCCTCAAAATTATTTGATTTTCTACTAATCATTTTATTTTTACTATTTTTTACTAAGCACTCGAACATTTTTCATTTCTTATCTTTTTTTAACGGTTTATTTTGATAAAATTGATGTGGACCAAGAAGCTGAAGTTATCTTTGAAAATTTCTGATTTAACTGATATAAAATTCACTTCTTTAAAATCAGCAAATTTTTGGATTTTTTAAAAATTTTTTAAGGATTTATCAGAGATTTTTAATTTCAAATTAGTTCATAATAAAAGCCTGATCAAAAAGTATTTTTTACTTTTAAAAATTGTTATCCTTTTTATATGAAGCAATTTAAATCAATCATAAAAATTAATTTAAAATTATTTTATATAATTTAATATTTATTATTATTTTTCTGACCAATATCATACGCATACTTAATAGATATAATATATATTATATATATAATATGATAATACAAAATAGATATAAATTCAAAAAAATATAAACTTAAACAATATAAATACAAATAAAATTAATATAAAAAAAAATAAATACAAAAACTATAAATACAAAAAATATAAATAAAAAAACTATAAATACAAAAACTATAAATACAAAAAACATAAATAAAAAAACTATAAATACAAAAAAATATAAATACAAAAAATATAAATATAAAAAATATATACACAAAAAATAGCTGCTTTTAATTTTAATTTTGTCAAGAAGTAATCATAGCAAGATGATGGAGAATATCTAATAACGGGTTTACATTAGGAAGGGCGTTCATTGTAAAAAATACTCTTCTTCAACTTAACTTTAGAAACTTGTCCAAACAACACATGTGTATGTAACATGTATGTTATTGTTGTTGCTGTTGTTGTTGTTGGACATTAAATTTGATACAATTAAGATAACATAACAACGAACACAAAAAGTTCAAAAAAATTTACACTGATTGCAAAACAAATTTTTTTTTTTATAACAAGTTGAATTAAAATGGTTAATGCAACCAGTAAAATTGCATTTATAAACAAGTTCGTTAAAAGGTGCCATAACATTAGCTACATTGTCTCTCATCTTCTGTGACATCTTTAAGCTTCTACAGAAAAGCTTCTACAGAAAAGCTTCTACAGAAAAATAATTTCAGCAGTTTGACACTCATCAATATTGATGTATGAGAAACAAAATTCATTCTCTCCCAATGTTTAGAGATAAAACAAATTGTAAATCCTATATAGCCATCAAAACTCAAACAAGTATTGAGACAAAGAGACACTGTTAGCTCTGGAAAAAGACAGGTAGCTCTAGAGTCGTTCATAGGTAGCTCTATGCAGTCGTTCATAGGTAGCTCTATTCAGTCGTTCATAGGTAGCTCTATGCAGTCGTTCATAGGTAGCTCTAGAGTGTTTCATTCATAAGATTATTGATACTCAAATTCAGAGTGAAAAATTTTCAAATTAAATTTCATATATTAAACTAAAGACTAGGGAGACAACTATTAGGGAGATAACTATTAGGGAGACAACTAATAAGGATGCAACTAAACAATATTTATTGTTGAAAAAAAACTTTTTTTTTAAATAAGTCAAACAACACCGATTACAAGTGAATGATGCTTACTGTTGTTTTTTATTTTTTATTTACTTACTGATGTTTAAAAATTTTTGGTTCTATTTGACTTACTTGTTAAAAATAACAACAGTTTATAAGTCCAAGTACCAAAAATGTATTGAATCAAAAGTTTTTTGTCTATTTATCTAGTCTTTTTGTCTATTTTTGTCTATTTTTCTACTTTTTTTATTTTTACTTTGTCTATTTTTTTGTCTATTTTTTTGTCTACTTTTTTGTCTACTTTTTGTTTATTTGTCTAGTTATCTGTATTGCTCTCCTTAAAGATTTCAAAACAACAACAACAAAATCAACTATTAAAATTTAAATTATTCTTATAAAAATGGTTTTCAAACATCAGATAGTAAGATTTCTAGAGTTTGTGTTGAGTTACAAAAAAGATTTTTTGTTTAGATTAAAAAATTCTTAATCTGCGACATTAATACTTGTAAAATCATCTATATATTAAAATTTTTATTTCATGATGTCAAATATAATTAGAACAACTATAATCTAATTTGATGTTACCTTTAGTTCAAACTCTTCAAAAACCTTTTTAACCTCAGATGTCATATCTTCATGAGAGTACTTGCATGAACTTCCTTTATTACAAGATTTCAACACATGATAAAATCTACATGGCCACTGCTCTAAAATAAAAACAACTCTAAAATAAATGCACTTAATAATTTCTCCAAATCAAAACTAATGAAAGAATATATAAAAACTAATGAAAAAATTAGTAAAAAAAACAACATTTTATTCAATAAAAAATTAAATTCAAAAAACTCAACAAGTTAATAAAATCCAACAAAAATAATGTTAATAATAAAAATAATAAAATATAAAAATAATGTTAATAATAAAAAATTACAATTTAATTAAATAATTAGCATCTGCATCTGCAAAGATTTTTAGTTTTGTAAAATATCTAACTATATCTCTCCTGGTCCTGAATTATTTATTATAATTAGTTAACTTATTAACACAAACAAAACTGTTAGTTTTTTGTGTTTTTTTTCCCTGTATATATATATATATATATATATATATATATATATATATATATATATATATATATATATATATATATATATATATATATATATATATATATATATATATATATATATTATATTATATATATATATATATATATATATATATATATATATATATATATATATATATATATATATATATATATATATATATATATATATATATATATATATATATATACATGTTTTATTGTAAGCTGGTTGTAACAACCATGGTTTTAAAAAATTCAAAAAATTAAATTAAAAAAATATATATACAACCTTCGGAATAAGGAAAAAAGAGGCGGCAATAATATGCCAAACTTAACCTTTTAGAGGTCGGCATCAGGTTGGCAGAAAAAATTTGATACAAAGGTCTTACCATAAATCAAAGAAACGAGGTCGGCAATTTTTTGCCGACCTCAAACACTTTAAGGTCGGTAGTTAGGTTAGCATTGCCAAATGCTGACCCTAATTGAGGGTTGTGTATATATATATCGAGGGTTGTGTATATATATATATATATATATATAATATTAATATATATTATATATATATTATATTATATATATATATATATATATATATATATATATATATATATATATATATATATATATATATATTTATATATATATATATATATATATATATATATACATATATATATATATAATATTAATACAAATATTATTAAATTTACCATGCATAAATAAACAATTATTTTCTTTACGACATGCACCAACCACATAAAATTTGCACAGCTCTATTCGTTTATCAATTTCAATTTTGTGTGAAAAACGACACTGATCACCCTGTCATAAAATATTTTTCTTTACAAAAAAATTATTACTAATAGTAATTAATAACTACAAAATAAACAAATAAATAGATAAAAATAAATAAAGTTCATGAGGTTTCTTATTTACAAAAGTCTTTATTTTTTCTTAAAAGTATTCCATAATTCTCTTTACATTTTTAGAGTTTCTGGGTATCAAAAAACAGAAAGAAACAACCATTTTAAGACTTTCAAATCCCTGTGGAGGATGTGGAGTCTTTTTTTTGGGACATGCACCCCTGTTACTACATAAACAAAAAATATATATATATATAAATAAAAACTTACATAATCGCAAAATCCTTTCTTTTTAAAAAAGGGACAAGGCAAAGAGGCGTCATGAGCTTTTTTTTCAGCCTCTCGTTGAATCTCAACTTTTCTTTTATCAAGATATGCTCGCGATGCAACTTTTTGTTTCTCAGACTTTCTCTTTTTAGGTTTGGTTCGATCTTTAGGAATTAAAAGCTATATTATAAACATTTTCCTAATTTATTAATAAATATAACAATTTTTTTTTTTGGTTCTAGAAAACTTGATAGACAATAAAACTTGCTAGACAATAAAAACTTAAAGAGATTTTTTTATAACATTGCTTCAATTTTGATTCATTCATTACACTTCTTCAGATATGTACCCCTTGTTTACCAGAAATACCCCCTGTTTAGTTATCCCCCTGTATAGTCATTGCAAAGTTTAAACTGTGTGACTAAGCTTTAAGTAGACTTTGAAGTACGCAAAAAAAAAAATAAGTTCCAGTAGCAAAAACTTGAAATTATATAATCAAATAAAAAAATAAACAGTAATATAAAATATAATAAATATAATAGATAAATATAACAGTAATAAATTAAAACTCATTATTGTCATTATTCTAAATGTTAAAAATGAGAGACAATATAATGCTTCCAAAGCTATTATAATACTTCTGAAACTATTAAAATGCTTCTGAGAACAACCATTGTAATGCCTCTAAGAAATAAAACTAAAAAGACTCTGAGAAAATCCAATATAGGAAACTGTCTAAATTGAGAATGACTAGTAAAAAAAACTGTTTTATATTACTAAATATTTTAATTATTGTATATTTATATTGAGTTTTTAATTTATCCAATGTATAAACTTAGACAAAAAAATTCAACAGTTACTATAACAACAGTTTTCATCAAGTTTTTAATGTACTACAAAAGTTATAACTAAATTTAATAATTTTAAATGTCATTAACAAATTAATATTACGATTACTTCATAGTCATATTTCACAAAGAAATACATTTTAAAATAAATATATATATACCTTTCAAAGATTGGTTACCATCAATAGAATCACCCATCCTTTTGTTTCGGAGTTGATCCTATATAATTTAAAAATGTCGCAATAAATATAAATTTATTTGGAAAAATATAATTAGTTGCTTATTGCTTTTTGCAAAACTTTTAACTTGCATTAAACTTGTTCAACCTGGACTAAGTTGTTTAAACATTTGTCTATTATATAAACAAATTGTATATTACAATTACAAGCTGTAATTACAATTATATAAACAATATAAACAATTAGCATTATTGATACAAATCTCTTGTTGATTCTTTTCATTTAAATATACTTTTAGTATAAAATTTTAATTCAAACTCTAAAAACTAAACTAAAAACTAAAACAAAATAATTAAAAAATTATTTGTCATAACAAATGTAATTCTGGGAGACAAAAAGCATGACATTATCATTATGTTATGTTATGTATGAATGTATGTATGTATTTATATGTATATGTGTTTATATATATGTATGCTGTATGTATGTATATATGTATGTAATTATATATGTATGTATTTATATATGTATGTATGTATTTGTACTCATATACACATGTGGAAATTCAGAACATGTATGTATGTGTGTATGCATATATGTATGTATGTATGTATGTATGTATGTATGTATGTATGTATGTATGTATGTATGTATGTATGTATGTATGTATGTATGTATGTATTTATGTATGTATGTATGTAAACATATATAATAATGACTAAAAACTTACAGTACTGGTCATTTCCAAGACAGATATACTCATTAAAGATGAAGAAGAGATTTGGTGTCTTGAATTCTGGTTAAAATACAAATTATTTAGAGATAATACAAATAATTATAAAACTAAATAATAAAATAAAATTACCTGAGTTGGTAATTTTTTATGCAGATTTGAACGCTCTTCCGTTGAGTATGAACTCTGGTTGTCTAGAAAAGATTGAGATTTTCTATTCATAGATGACAGCGGATACTCAAATGGTCTAACATGGTTAGAACTTAATGATTGAGGATTTAAAGAGTTTTTGAATGATGAATCTTTGGGGTGATTGAATGGTGGTGGATCGATAGAATTTATGAATGGTTCAAGATGCTCCATGTTATGTTCAGATAAAAATTTTTTAAAATTCGATTTATGAAAAGGGTCATTAAAGTCTATTGGGGGAGATGCAAAAGAAACTTCTTCAGAAATCAAGGATGAATTTGACGGAGACTCACTAGAAAGTAAAAACTGTTTTTTATCCATATTAGAGTGAACTGTTGAACTGTTTTTCATTTTTGATTCATTGAGATTTGAAACCACATTTTTTGAAAAATCTTTCTTAAAAGAAAACAAATCTTTAGAATATGACAATTTTGTGGCTTTAGCAATTGGAGTTTTTTCAATTTGAGTTACTGAAGGTAAGCAATTACTTTCAATTCCTGGAGGCAAATATAATTTGTCTTCAGTTCCTGGAGGAAAACAGTCATCCTTTATAGATCCTGGAGGTAAACAATACTCATTTTCAGTTCCTGGAGGCAAAAGTATTTCGTCTTCAGTTCCCGGAGGAAAACAGCCATCATTTTTAGATCCTGGAGGTAAACAATACTCATTTTCAGTTCCTAGAGGCAAAAGTATTTCATCTTCAGTTCCTGGAGGAAAACAGTCATCTTTTTTAGATCCTGGAGGTAAATAATAATCATTTTCTGTTCCTGGAGGCAAAAGTATTTCGTCTTGAGTTCCTGGAGGAAAACAGTCATCTTCTTTAGTTCCATGAGATAAACAGTATTCATTTTCAACTTCATTGGAAATACATACTTCATCTTCAGTTCCTGGAGGACAACAGTTATCGCCTTCAGTTTGTGGTTGAATGTTCATATATTTAGAACTTGTATATTTATTTTTAGAGAATAAACATTTTTTGGTATCTTTTTGGTATTGGGAAAAACCAGTTTTTGAGGGTTTATCACTATCACTCTTAATAGCTAAGGATTTAATGATTAATATTTGTTTTTGTTCAGTATTAAGTGTTTTCGTTTTTGAGGAAAAACTATTTTGAGGTAACAGATGATTTTTTACTGACTTTGACACTACTTTATGATTTGTTGATAAAACTTCACTTTCTTGACAATCTTCAGACGATTCTTCTTCTGCAGAAGATTCTGCAGAATCTAAGAGATATTTGAGTTTTGAATTGATTTCAGTGTTATACTCTCCATCAATGCACAATTCATCACCTGATAAATCAAATGATTTGGCGACTGGACTTTTTTGGTCCTTTTCAGTACCCAGAAAAACTTCTAAGTTGTTTTTTTTATTTGTTTGAACATTTTTTTCTTGAAAACAAAACGACTTTAATTTAGGTGAACTGTTCAATGTTTCTGTTTTGTTATTATCTTGTTCATTTTTTATTTTTTTTACATATTCATGTTTAGTTTTTTTATTTTCAGTTGATGAAGTATTTGGTACACTAGAAGTACTTGTTTCAACTGATATTGGTTTTATTTCATTTGACATCGGTCCTGTTGTAGCTAGTGCTGAACTTGCTTTAACTGATATTGGATTTACTGCTAACGCTTGATTTGCTACAGCTGATGTCGGATTTATTATAGCCCATGTTGGATTGATTACAGTTGATGTTGGATTTATTATAGCCCATGTTGGATTTGTTACAGCTGATGTTGGATTTGTCACAGCTGATGTCAGATTTATTATAGCATATGTTGAATTTGTTACAACTGATGTTTGCTTTGTTGAAACTGATGTTAGATTAGTTACAAATGATGTTGGATTACTAAAAGCTGACATTGAATTTTTAGCTGATGATATTGGATGCCTTACAACTGATTTTGAATTTTCTATTACAGATTTTGGATTTCTTACAAATGCATGATTAGTTACAGTTGATATCAAATTTATTTCAGATGATGTGCACCTTGTAAGAAATGAATTTGAATTTGTTTGAGATTTAGATGTTCGATTAGTTATGTTTTGAGTTGAAGGTATTAAAGCTGATGTGCAATTCACTTTGTTGCTGTTAGAGTAAGTTAAAGAATTGTTCACATCAGAGACTCTAAATTTGTTTTCAAACTTCAATACACTATTGTGAGAAATAGTTCGAGCTACTGTTGTCGACTCCAGGGGCATGGACTCCAGTCTTGAATGCCTTAATTTTGATGCAGAAGAAGTTTTTATTAAATCATTAAGTAAGTCTATACCATCTGACTTTTCTTTACAACCAAATTTTAAGACATTATTGTTAGTTGCTATTTGGTGAATGCTGGAGCTTGTTTGCGGACGTCTATAAGTTCTTGTTACATTATTTAAATTTAAAGAAAGTTTTGCATCATTGATTTCATGAGACTGAAATTGCTCTGTGACACTGATAGTTTTATGTTGACTTGTAATATGCTTTTTCGTCTGAAAGATCTCTTTTGGGTTTGAAACAATATCCTTTTTCTTTTGAGTTTGTTTTTTATTTTTTATTGGGTTTTCATCTTTCTTTGCGCACGAGCAGTACAAATAAACATGTTTCTCCTGCTCTATTGGGAAAACAATTCTTGTAAATGGCTTCTTTAAAAGATCTGCAAGTCCAACAAATGCCATTTTTAGAAATTTTTATTTTTTCTAATATTTTCTTTTTCTTTTTATCTACTAAAATATAAAAAAAGCATAAAATTTTTTTTTATGAAACTTTTAAAAAAGATTTGAGCACAACTCATACTTTGGTAAGAGAAGAAAGGGAATGAACCATTATTTAGATTTCTTTTACCATGTCATATCTACTAGCTAATTTTTACTAATTTATTTTTAACAAATATCATCCCTATGCATCTATGCAGCATACCTCAATATCCACCCAATGCAGACATTTTTCTTAAATAGACAAAACACTGGCTTTGGGAGCAAGATATACTAAATCAATAGGGCAGTTCAGCTTCTGTAGACAAAAAATTCAACCAATTACAGAGCACTTTGATATTTATGTTCCTTTTGACCAAAAAAAAAAACTATGAATTATTATTGAAATCAGAAAATATTTAGAACTGCCTCATGGAACCTAAAGTTTGCAGATTTTTCATTTTCGGACTTGATTTTAAAAATATTTACTTTTGTACCTAATTCCAAGAGCAAATCAGTAATTACAATGATTACCTGCAAAGTAATTAGTATTTATTTACTTACTTACTTATTAGTTACCATAGATCATAGATCACAATTAAAAACAAAACAAACAAAATGGTGGAATGCAGACAGCAATGTTAAAACAAATTTAAAATAAATGAAATAATGCATAACATTTTTTATTTACTTACTTATAGTTACCAATGATTAGATTAGAGAACTAATGTAAATAAAGTGGTGGTTGTCAGACAGCAGTAATGGTTGAAACAAGATCAAAAACTTACATTTATTTGATTAGGGAATCAGAAAAACATTTTAGTGGCAGAGTTTTGCCTACAAGTTTGAAGGTTTTAAGAAAATATTTTTTTTCCATCATAAAAAAAAACAACAGTCAAACTCTAAAAGATGCCATAAAAACTGTAGTCCAATAGTTGTGTGAGATCTGGGCCAAAGCTAGAATTCCAACTGTATAACATAGAAGTATTGTTCGTAAAACAAAGCTTTATTGGAAAGATACAGAAACACTTCAAAAAACAAGAGTCGCGGTGAAGAGGGTGGCCCAGCACAGCAGGTAAAAGAAGATTTTTTAAATCAGTAATTGTTGTTTTGATATTGCTCACCACGATGCATTGAATAAAAATAGAAGACCAAATATTTCTTGTAGACCAAGGTTCGAAAGAAAATATGACATGGGAGATGTAGAACTTTGGCAAAAAAAGAAAGAAAAGAATCAAGAATGCAAAAGGAAATTCAACTTGGTATCAAAGAAGAGAGAAAACAAAAATCCAAAGAATGTCTGGAAATTGAAAAAGAATTATTGTCATTGTCATCATCAGATAGTTCAATCAAAGCAGACAACGGTATATTTAGCGATGAAGACTATATGGTTCAACAACATAACAATTTTGTTGAGGAATATTGTCAGGAGAAATCTCCATCAATTTTTAAATGTACCTTTGCACATTTAAAAATTGATGGAGATTTCTCCTGACAATATTCCTCAACAAAATTGTTATGTTGTTGAACCATATAGTCTTCATCGCTAAATATCCTTTTTAGATGTTATTCCTTCAGCATTTGCATCTGTACTTGATCGTACAAATGGAAGTAGTAAATGACCAGGGTTGATATTTGACTGGGGCCGGGGCCAGGTTTGATAAAATATAGCCAGGGCCGGGTTTGTGACCAGGGCTGCATAAACTTTTATTCATCCTAAACGTATAATTTTTTTATTCAAAATTTATTTTATATTTTGTATATATATGCATTGATAAACATTATTATAATCAAAATGATCATCATAATGGGCATTACCATCACCGTCATCATCATCATCATCATCATCATCATCATCATCATCATCATCATCATCATCATCATCATCATCATCATCATCATCATCATCATCATCATCATCATCATCATCTTTTGGCAAATACTACACCATATAAATACTAAAGTTTATATAAATATGAAAAGATATTGTATGCCAGCTCCTAAATAAATAGCAAACATATATGTTTATATCCATAATATTTATGCTTAAAGCGCATCTCAGAAGCTTTTATTCCTTCTGGACTAAAAGTTTGGAAGCTTTTATTCCTACTCTTTAAGTCAAACCTCATTCTACTCCATATTTTTTTTACTATCCTGAGTAGTTGCTTTATTAATCATTTATTTCATCTTTTTTACAAGAACATCTCTTTTAAGAACCAATATTCTTTTATCATACCAAGAAGTAAATGTAAAAAGGTCCTGCCTGATATTAAGTTCTGTTACTCTCAGTTTACTAAATCTTGTATCTTATCTAAGATGTTAGATTCAAGAGACTTTTGGTTAATCTTCAATCATTATATAATATTTAATAATTATTATTTTTAAAAAGTGCTAAATAAATGGTTCTAATTTTTCAAAACTCTAGAATCACTTTGACCTAACTATCCTAGAATTAGTCTTTACTCTGTTATTAGTTTCTTTATATAAAGGTTTTGAGATTATTAAATTATTTCTTACTAACTGCAGTAATAACTTTAAGGGTACCACAAAGTATCTTGCGGTGCCTTTAAATCTTTGCTCCTGTATTGTTTCTTATCTACAATATCAATCTTCATGAAAATTTAACATCTAAAGTGGCTCTATTTGTTGACAATTTAACTTTATATTCGTCTTGACAAAAATCTTTATTTCTTGATTGCTTAGAACAAGCAGCTGCTTTTTAATCTGATCTCTCTTCTGTAACAGCCTCTCTTCTGTAACAGCCTCTCTTCTGTAACAGCCTAAGGCTTGCTGTGGTTTATGAATTTAAATTCTGGACTTTAAATTTTTGTTTGACAACGAAACTCATTCATTTACTGCAAATAAATATTGCAATAATGTTGGTATTGATGAACAACAACCTTCTTACTCTCAGACAAAGTCTAAAAGCACATTGTAAATGTAATGCGGTCGTGGTGTAGTGGTAGAGCACTTGCGTCATAAGCTAGAGGTACCAAGTTCGATCCCCACCACGTCCCTGGTAGTACTCCGCTCAACTTGTTTCTCTGCGCAGCAGCCTTGGTTGTCAAAGTTCATGTTTTGGAGTTATATAGTTAAGAGAGAATTATAACCACAATTAAGTAGCCTCCTCGTCTGTAGTAGCGTTTTCAGCCTTGGTTTGGTGAATTAACTTAAAAAAACAAAATAATAATAAATTAGACCTGCTTTAAGGTTGCATTTCTTTCTTTTTTCTACAAATACAATCAAGGTCAATGCTCAAACAAGCTATTATCTCTATTACGATAAACCAAAACTCATTCTTGATTCTTTCTTATTCAAAGAATTGCATCCTTTTGCTGTATCTGTCCTTTCATGCTATAAAAGCTTTTATTAATCCAGTTTATTTCCTTGCACTTCAAGAAAAACTATATAACTATTAGCCATCTTCATGTTTTTTCATTTATGTACAACCCAGGCTTGGACAGGAATGACGTGCGATCGAGCGCTATTGCTGACTACGCAAATGGATTTTATTTTTTGACAACTTGACCAAGATTGTTTATATGTTTTGATGATTTAAACATTTCAGAAATACGCTGAATGTAGGAACGCTAAACTTAAAAAAACTAAATTCCTAATGAAAAAATAAACGAAAAAAAATTCTTTATGAAAAAGAAATTATATAAGCACTAAAATAAAAATAAAAAATAAAAAATTAAACTCCAAGCAAAACTTTTTGTTACATTTTTAATTACGTTGGAAATAAATCTTTTTAAACGTTTTATGAAAGTTACGCAAAACGCTTTTAAATTAAGTAACAAATTACTACTAATGATTAGAAATGGCAATCCCGGGATTCCGAAATCCCGGGATTTAGTACAAATTGTTCATCCCAAAATTCCAGGATTAGTCTCCAAAATTTCCCAGGATTTCGGAATCGTCAAAAAAAAGTAAAAGTTAATATAGTTTAAGCTTATAATTGTAATTAAGTAATTTATATATCGTCTTTGGTATAGTAGTTTGTTTGGTTATGTAACTGTTTATTCTCTTTGAAATGTTTTCCTTTTAAAACTCTCTTTTTCTGTATTTTATTTAAAATAAAAACTCAAAACATTATTGCTTGTCTACAAAATATGTACGATCAAACATATAAAATATAACATTATATTTTCTCTCTCTCTATATATATATTTATATATATATATATATATATATATATATATATATATATATATATATATATATATATATATATATATATATATATATATATATATATATATATATATATACATATATATATATATATATATATATATATATATATATATATATATATACACACACACACACACATATGTATAGTATAATATTAAAACTAGTATATTATAAAAAATAAAATTTTAGCGCTTACTGGTGGAAAGAGCAAGTGTTTATAATAAAAGTTTTTATTAGAAGGTATACCTTCTAATAAAGTTTTTATATTAAACTAATTTTAGCAGAAAAAAGCTTTAATAGAAGGTATACCTCAGGCACATAGCAACCGGGTGCACAGCAGAGGCACTTGCCCCCTCCTCCAATATTTTTTTAAATAAATAACTTTGAAGAAATTGATTGAAAAAAAACCTTCTATCAAAGTTATTTTAATTTTTATTTCCATTTTTATTTCCATCAATTTTAATTTCAAATATGTGCGTGATTTACAAAAGCTTTTTTTAAGTCAGTTTAATTAACAAAGTTAACAAAAAACAGTTTTATTAAATTACAAAATTTTCTTAGCGCCTGTTTAATTAATGAAGTCATGCATATTTATATATTTTTATAAATAGTAATTTTTAATAATTTCATGCTCTAATTAATAAGTCTAGTTAAAAAAAAGGTTTCCAACTCTTTTATTCGTAAAAATAGAAAGAAAAAAAATTAAATAAAATGCAAGCGCATTTAAATAAAATAAACTGCCAACAAGCAATTTAATTTAATTTTAATTTGACCATTACAACTTTATTACTAAACGCTTCACGTAAAGTTACTTCACGTTACATAAAGTCATCGTAAGTTTAATATAAAAATATAATATAATAAAAATAATAACATAAAAATTAATCCTATGAACATTACAAAATACTTCAAAACTTTTTCATTAATCAACAAAATACATGCTTATATAAGTAAATAAAGTTATTTTATATTCTTGTATAATTCACATAAAATGTGTAAAAGCTAGTAGTCTCAAAAGTTTTTGAAGTAGTTGCAAATAGTTTTGAACTAATTCATAAATTATAATAACTTAAAAAAAATCTTTTTAATATTAATGCTTTAGAAGATTTTTAGTTTTTGCTTTTAATGCTTTATTTTTAGACATGGGAAAATAGTTTCGAACGTTTAAATTTATCATGAAAAATACATGCCTAAATAAAAAAAAATTAAATATAACATTTTATATTAATTTACACACGCGTCTATGTAAACAATCATTAAAATAATAAATATAATGGTTTTATTTTAAAGATTTCGCTTAAAATAAAAACTTTAGGAAACATCAACGATTAAAAGTTATTAATAATGTTTTATTGCATTTAAAATGTTGAAATATCAAAATAGCTGTGGTCAAGTTGTAAAGAAAAAAAACTATTATCATGGTCAGTTACAGAATGCGATCGCACACCATTCCTGCTCAAGCATGACAACCTACAACTTTTCAAGTCTTCAGTTAACCATTTCCAAGTATTTTTATTTATTCTCTATTTTAAAATTCATAACTTAATAGTGGTTGCTTGCAATCTTGTTGGAAGTAAATTAGAGTTTGAAAATACATAAATTTATGCCAGTATTTAATAAATAGTAAATTTAAGCATAAAATTATAATATATAAAGTATTATAAATTTTTTTCTAGCCCCGGCTAACAACCTCTGCTAAATCTTATAGTTTAGCTGGGGCCAGGGCCGGGTTTAAAAAAAGTCTCATTTTTAACTGGAGCCGGGGCCCTGGTCACTTACTAAATACAAGTGACAGAAAAGCAATATACATCTTAACAGCAGCCATCCAAATGTATGGTGACTGTTATATATTAAAACTACCAATATCTCGTAGTAGCATTAGAAGAAGCCAAATGAAGCATCGTTTTCAACATTATGCTAACATTAAGGCAGCCTTTAAGTTCAGAGGGATCTTTGGTTATTCATATTGATGGAAAACTTTTGCCAGCAATTTCAGGTGGGCCCAAAAAAGTTGATCATCAGGCAATTCTAGTTTCAGGATAAAAAACAGAAAATTTTTTGGCCATTCCTAAAGTGGCACAAGGGACTGGTGAGCTCATAGCAAATGCAACAATGGTTGCCATTTCTGATTGGAAATTGCAGAATCAAAGAGTTGCAATTTCTTTTGACAATACGGCATCAAAAACAGGTTGACTAAATGGTGCATACACAATTTTAGAAAGAAAACCTGAAAAAAATCTGCTCTGGTTGGCATTTCATAATCATGTGTATGAAGTTCTGTGTAGAGATGTCTTCAAAGCAGTTTTCGATCCATCCTCTGGTTAAAATGTGTAGTTGTTTTGTCAATATCAGGAATATTGGCCAAACATAGACCAAGAAACATATACAGCTTGCGCCGTTCATCGTTTAAATGAAGAACATAAAGAATTGAAGAGAGAGGTAGCTAATTTTATTTTAGGAGTGTTAAATGGAAAGGCAGGAAATTTACCCAGAGAAGATTATAGTGAACTTTTGGAACTTACTTTGATCTTTCTTGAAAATATTCCACCTCAAGGCATACAGTTCCAGGTTTTCACCACGCAAGGTGGATGTCTAAAATAATTTGTTTTAAAGATTTTCTTATTTCATACTCAATTTAAGCTCACCAAACGTGAAAATTCAGTGTGCTTGGAATTTGGTTTGTTTGTTGCTTTTATCTATGTAAAAGCATGGATAACCTGCTCATACTCATGCGATGCTCCATTCAAAAAAGTATTAACAAAGTACAGTTCAACAATAAAAGTTCAACAACTGCGTTGAAAGCAGTGGGTCGCCATTTATGGTATTATGGAAAAACTAACACCACTTGGTCTGTTTTCTGATCTGGTACCTGTTATGATGAAAAATTTATGGTAGCAAAATTGCAAGATCAGATTGCAGACAATCAAGAACTCGATTGTAATTCAATCCAATACACTCAAACTGAAGATCTGAGTACAAAACCAATGGAGTTTTTGCTGCCTCAGAGTTAGACATGCTCTTTCTGAAGGAGGATGTTACAAAGTGGTCAGATATTTCAAATTATCAGGCCACAAAGAAAACTGTTAAGACACAAAAGTTGTCAATGATAGTGCAGAAAGAGGAATTATTCTAGCCACTGCATTTAATTCTACAATAACAAAACAAGAAGAGCAAAAACAATATTTGTTTCAAATGGTGGAAAGTAACTGACAATCCAAAGTTACTTTCAGATGTTGGTGGTAACTTAACAGTTAACTGAAAACATGGAACAAACAGTGAACAATGAAAACTGAACAGTATAAAAATTGTTGCATATATTTTATTTACAACAATATAAAAATTATATATTTTAATATATTTTAATTACAACAATATAAAAATTGTTGCATATATTTTATGTTGATAAAATTTTTTTAATTTTTTGGAATATTCTTAAAAATTGTTTAAAATGCTGAAATTTCAATGTCGATGACGCAGTTCCAAGTATTGTCAGATGTTCTTCAAATTTTTGTAGTGTATTTACAAAGAAAAAGGAACATAAATCATCCCAGGTAGTAACACGCTCAAACTATTATTCCACTTAGTAGTCCTGTTTTTCAGGTTGGAGTTATTGAGTTAAGAAAGGATTGGTTTCAGGGTTGTAACAACAATTTGAAATAAAAAAAGAATAATTGAAATAAAAAAAGAATATTTAGACAGGTTAAAAAAATTAAATAATTATTCTTATTAATTTAAATTTGGTATTAATCATTTAGACAGGTTAAAAAAATTTAAAAAAATATTCTTATTAATTTAAATTTTTCGATTTGTTTTAAATCTGATAATATTATACATGTATGCTCAACAAAAAATATTATGCATAAATATACACAACAAAGAATATACAAAGTTACCATAGATACCATTAACAATAAAACAAGCTTTATAAAATAAAAATAAAAATAAATAATTTATATAACCAAACAAATAAAGTAAAAATAAACCTTTATTTAAAAAAAAAATAATAATCTATGGTTTAACACCAGTTTATAAAGATAAAAGTTGATAACAAGTAACAGATAACATAGATAATATTTTGCTGATAACAAGATAATAATTTAAAGAGAAAATTTTTTGTTTTGTTTTTATGTTTACTTTTAAATTGAACTAATCCATAATATCAATTTTTGATAATATCATAATCTCCATTATATTTGCAGCATTATAACCATTCAAATAGTATTTTCATTATATCCATCGTAATATTATCATTCTTTGCACAATGTATCACTAATACTTATTTTTGCGCACTTCCAAATTGCAGACAGAAGTCGTGTGAAACCAGTATCTTTTGGCTGCAAAAAAATTTTTATTTTATAAAAATATTTAAAACATATTTATAACATTTAAAAATATTTGTAATTTATTTTGAGTATATATTTATTAACTTCAAATACTTATTAAACTCATAATATTTGTTTCAAATTATATCTATGTGGCTTTAATGTAAAAAATCAGCTGAGGCTTTGAGGTTAATGCATTTTAAAAATAAATGTGTGAAAATATACTACATGCCAACCTAAACCCTCAACTTATATTTATATTTTTATAAAGATTCAACAGGAGCAAATAGGTGCATGAACCATGTATAGCCCATCTAAAATAAACTTGGCAAGCTATGCGGGACAATTTTTTAGCAATAAACAAATAAACAGCATTTTAAAATTTTTTTTAAAAGATTTTTTATATTTATTAATTTATATTTTATATAAATTATATTTAGAAATTTAGTTGTAAATAACTAAATAAATAATAATATAACAATCTTATAAACTTTAACAAAAAAGCAATGTAAAAAACTGTTATATATTGTCATTTTACAAAAATGATCAATCTTACTTCTATATTATCATAAAAGTTCATTTATTTCTCTTCTTTTCTGTGAATTATTATCATTACTACTATAATTATTATAATTATAGTTATAATAATAATAATAATAATAATAATAATAATAATAATAATAATAATAATAATAATAATAATAATAATAATAATAATTATTATTATTATTATTATTATACTATTATAAAAATGATTTATGGAAAATAAATAGCATACATTTTTATATTTAAAAATTTCATCAAAAATAAAAAATTTGGAAATTTTCTTTTGAATTTAGATTTTTTAAATTTTTCAGATTTTGAAGTGGTAATCAAAACCAATTACCAACAGCTCTGACTTTAACTGAACCAAAAAACAGTAAAAAATCTTTTGCTGCTATTAGAGGTCTTTCAAATTAATTTCATAGATGATAGAGAACTATGATCCTGATTTGTGTTTAAATGACATGACTTTTGTAAGTCATGTCATTTAAACACAAATCTTATGCTTTGTTTACCATTAGCACATTTTTTTAAATGCAACTATTTGCCATACAAACAAGTGAGACAGTAGTGGTTTAGTGCACTGCATCACACTTAGTGCAATGTGTATGTCACATGCATATAATGTTCTACTGACCAAGGTGTACAAGTTGCATTTCTGTATTAAAATTTACTATATCTACATTTGTCTTGAGCATTTTTGTTTTCTTATTTTTCTTTTAGTCAATCATTTCATTAGGAAGCATATAGAGATACAATGGCGCAAGTCTGATATTAAAGTCATTGTATAAGATACTAATAGTGCTATTGTCTCTTTACCCTCTCCTTCTTTTCTTTAACAGAGAGATTTTTTTTCCATATAGTAACTTAATAATCTTTAGATTATTTACCTTTTTGAAAAATCTCTAAATGTCCTTACTATTTTAAATCTGTTCTTAAGATCACCTAGCAAATGTTAACTAGATCACCTGTCTACCCAACTAGAGAGCCCCAGTGGTCATTTGTATACAACTATTGTGGCACAAACAAAAATATAAAAAAATATACAATAAAATTTTTTTAAAAACAATATTTTAAAAATGAACTAAAAAGTAAAAAATAACTATTTTACGCAACCCAAGGACTTGGTGTGCGTACTAAAAAGTAAAAATAAACTATTTTACGGAATCCAAGGACTTTGTGTACATACACAACCTGAAATATCAATAAAAATATAACCCTGAAACATTTTTAAAAATTCAAATTTTTAAAAATCTTTTTAGTCCATTTTTAAATAATGTTTTTAAAAAGTTTTTTTATATACTTTTTTTTTATTATTCAACAGTGATTCTGTTTATTTATGCTAAACTAAAACGCTAAACCAAAATGTTAAACTAAAACGCTAAAAGTTTGTTGTTTATTGTTTGTTTTAATTACTTTTTCTAACAATTTCTTTTATTTGCACTAAAATAGTCTGTTTTGCATTGTTTGTTTTAATTACGATTTCTTTTATTATTACTGCTGACCTCGTGTTTGTTTTGTGTGGACACCAAAAAAAAAAATTAAACAAATGGACAAGAAAGCAAGTGAAATAAAATGTTGTAAAAAAGTTATTTATCATTTAAAATCAATTATTATTTTTTGAAACAAAAGTATCAAACAAGATAGCAAAAAAAAAAAAAAACGCAAGACCTACTTTGTTAAGCCCTCTGAACATCTTATCTTTCATGACAGCCACAAATTCTTTGTTGCTTAAATGACCATCCTCTAAATTAAATAACCATTTCCTAAATTAAAATACTAAATGACCGTCCCCTAAAATTAAAAATCAAATGACCATCCCCTAAATTAAAAAGCCAAAATATACAAATATACAAAAATATAAATTATTAAAAAAAACACAGCACACACTCAAAAAAAAAAAGGCAGAAGTTTCTACCTTAGGGTAGAAAATGTGATATACCCTTAGTAAGGTATAATTTTATAGCTTCTGAAGTAGAAATATATATCAAAAATAATGATTTTTCATTCAACATTCTACCTTAAAAGTACAATTTTCTACTTTAGAAGTTAGAAAATTATATCTTACTAAGGGTATATCACATATTTTACCCTTACATATTTTAAGGTAGAGATTTCTGCCTTTTTTTTTTTAAGAGTGAATTTTAATAAAATTTTATATGAATGTCTTTACAAACTGATTATAAATACATTTTATTATGAATATATATTTAATTAATTATAGTTAACCTTAGTAATGCCAAAAGCTTTAAAATTCATTAAAGAATAATTTGTCAATTGGTTTGTATTTTATAAAAGATAACAATAGCAGATTTTAGATATAGGAAGTTTTAAAAACATCTATATTATATAAAGTACTAAAAATCAATTTAAATTAATAAAATTTTATCATTAAAATCTGACCATTTTCATCAAATATAGAGAAAACTACATCAACCAGATGATCGCGCAGATTTACACCTGCAACTGATTTTGCAACTTGCTTGAATGTTTCTAAATATCAAAAATAATTATGATTAAAAAAAAAAGAATTAGGAAATGTAATATAAGAAGTTTTAGGTATATACGCATACTTTGTACAAAAGGTGGGGGAAGAATACTAGGCAGCAAATTTACAAATAAAAACAGATGGAAAAAAAAAAAAAAAAAACAATAAAAAAAAAATAAAAAAAAGATACAAAACATAAAGCTTCAAAAACTAAAACCTTTATCAATTGTTTGACCAGAAACTGTGTGAAAACTTAATGCCATTTCTACATCTCTTAAATTCAGCAAAAACTGATAGAAATCAAGATAATCTTCAAACAATAGCCCCTCATTCTAAATCATGATATAAAATCATGTTATATAAAACCTTATTCTAAATTAAGAAATAAAACCATATTAATAATAAAAATTCATCAGAAAAAAAAAAAAATAAAGAAGAAAAAAAAAAGATAAAAAAAAACTCTCTTAATTCACATGCATCATTCGAAAATAATATCCTAACCTGAACCTCTCATAAATCTTTATATATATCTACTATATTCTAGGAATATATTATGTTTATTTTATATTATTAGTATATTTATGTTAATTATGTTAAGTCTATCACTTATAATAACCATTTACTAGTTGATAGTAAGTTGTAGATAGTTGGTAGTATTCTGTGGATACTAGTAATTGAAGCAGTTTTCAGATAGTTTGTAAATAGTAATAGTCTGCAAATTCTTTGTTAAAAGTACTCAATAGCAGTCTGCAGATTGTCAGTTGGTATTTGGAAAGTTGGTAGCCTATGATTAGTTGATAGCACTCAGGTAGTAGTAGTCTGTTGGTAGTTTCAAATGATAAAATTTGAGAGCATTTATGTAAAACAAACATAGGGCCAAGACAAAATTTGACCAAGAAATATAAAAAAAAATAACAAAAAAAAAAAAAAAAAAACTCAAATTGACCAATAATTAAACAGCTAAACTCATTATTGAACACAATAGAACATTATTTTTATCTAATGCTAAGTAATTGTTTATAGAGTTTTTGTAAGAAGAAATATGAACATCTATCTTTATGGAGATAGAACCATGTTTCACAGATAAATTGAAAAATACCTTTCCAGAACCTTCTCCGTACATTTTTTTAATTTTCTTTAGTATTTTAGAATGCTTAGCTTTATCAAAGTACGCATATGTAAGTAACATCTCAGTGAACTTGTTTTCCGAAATAACTCCATCTTTTGAACCAAACATCTGAAACTGAAATAATATCTTTACCATATAAACAACTGAATGACATAACTTCACAAATTAGAAAATTACAAAGGAGTCACCCATAAATTGCCATGCAATTTTTGACAGTTTTAGAAGCATTACCCCCCCTGCTCCCTCTAGTAACAAATTGTCACATTTTGCTCCCTCCTTCTTTCCTTTCATAAGTTATACAACAAATTTGTAACCATTCCAACCCCCTCCTAAAATTTTCTTTGTGGTTTTAAATACTATAATAATTTAACTTTCAATACATATACATTTTAATTAAAACTTAATATTAATTTTTGAACTCCTTTTATACAAAAGTTTATACTTTAACAGTGACTAAAGGGACAAATAATCTCAAAAGATATTTAACTTTTAATAAATACAGTGAATGCTCTATATAAGCAACTCATCTGAAACAATTTCAATAAAAAAGTTTTGTATTGGGAAAAGTTACTTAAAGAGAGAAAAAGGAACATAAAAATACTAACCATCTGGAAAATACTTTTACTTATACAGAACAGTTGTACTAAAAAAAATGCTTATAGAGAGGTTGCTTATATAGAGCGTTCATTGTATATGATTTTAATAATTTCATTAACAATAAGTTAGTGTAGTGTAGTGAACATCATTATCCATGCCAACACGAAGATGCAGGTTTAAATTGCAGTGCATCCATAACATGATAACATTCTATGTTGATTAACTATTTTTGTTGTTTAACAACCATTTTTATTTAATAATTATACTATTACTAATTTAGTTGTATATGATATATCGGCTATATAATTGACTGATAAACCTGTAGATGCAGCAGAGTCTACATTAAATCTACTAAAATTTAAATCAATTTTAAAAGTCAATTTTAAATCAATTTAAAATATCAATTCCAATTGATTATTCTCAGGAAATGCCTCGTTTATCCAATTTTGTTCAAAATTATTGACTCGTAAATTCATAATTTTTGGAGGTAACAAGACTGTGGCTTAAAATCCCAAATAAAAAGTTCAATTGTATATCATTATTTTATTTTAGGTTTACTGAAAAAAAATTGATTCATCTTTTGTGTCTTTATAGAAAAATTTAAATTTTGTAACGAAAGCAATTAAAATGTTTTTTAAAACATTTGAATATAACATCAAATAGTGTTATTTATTGACTAGTTTAGGATGTTTATAATCATAGGCCAAGAGAGGGCCGGGGGCCTCTGACCAACTATGTCCCCCCCCCCCAATCTCCCTGGATTTTTTTTTTAATTCTTTTTTTATGATATAATAATAAATAATTATTAAAATTCAATTTAAAAACATTTTTTCATTATTTACCTCATATTTCAAAGTAAGCACTCAAAACAAAGATCTTTTCACAATTTTAAAAATCATAAATTTTAAAACCAAAAATATTAAAATGTTTTTAACATTTTAACAATCAATATATTTATGGTATTATTTAGTAGATTAATACTAATTTAGTCATTAACATAATAAGGTGGACAGTGGGATTTATTTAAACCCCATCCTTCTCAGCCTTCCATCCAAGGATTTGAAAACAAGAAAGACAAATTCTAAATGCAAAATAGGTAAATAAAATTACAACAAAATTAATTTAAATGTATTTAATTCTTTTTTTTGTAACCAACTGTTTATATTCTCTAAATCTAAATCAGATGTGTTGTATGTACAATTTTATATTGTTGTGGGTGTAGAAATCAGGCATACAACTTCAGAATTGAGCAACCAACACTCATCATTTCTCATTGGCTAAAAGAAGTTTTTACCTGGTACATGTGGATGCATGAATCTGACTTTTATATCAAGCTCACTCATGGTGGCCACAAAATTTTAAAAGTTAAATTCCAAGACATTTCCAGGACATTCCAGGACATTTTGTTGCATTTTCCAGGACATTTTATATCTTATTAAATGAATATTATCAATTATCTTTACGTTATATTTTATTCATATTGATTGAATTATAGAATATTATTATTACTCTCTTATTTAAAATTAAATTCAAACAATTTATATAAAAAAAATTTTCACATAAAAAATTTAATATTACTTCAATATTATTAGTAATTTTTTAACTTGACTAAGAAAAAAAAAAAGTTCCAGGACATTTCAGGACATTTTTGAAAAAAATGTAATTTTCCAGGACATTTCAGGACATTCCAGGACACTTCCAAAATTAAGGACATTCCAGAACATTCCAGGACTGTGGCCACCATGTCACTTACATCTTCAGCAATCCCTAACCACTAAAATCCATCATAAAAACATGCAATTTAATCCATTTTTTTAATGTTTAATGAAATCTCTTTATTATGTTATCTCTTTATTATTTTTTTTTTACAAAAGTAATACATTAAATTAACATCTAAAATCTGCCCAGTAGCTATTTATTTTAGACTTTCTTGACATACTACTCTTTTAACAGGTATGTTGCATTGGTTACATTGATGTAACATACATTCTGCATTTTCAAGCGAACAAACAATCAATGCCATGAAATCTTAATAACTTTAATTCCACCTAATGGCATCAATGACAAATTTTGTATTTTGGTGTATTCCTACACATACATTATGAGTACCTGACGCATTAGTTAAAATAAACCATTTAGGTTTAACAGTACAAAACTTTGACAAACTGACTTTAAAGTTAGGGTAGTCTTTTTTAAATGCAACATGTAATTCATTAAGATTGAGTAGCAATAATCTTTTTAAAAAATGTTGGTTTTTCTTAACAATAGCATTTTTTTTTTCCTGGCATCATTCTTGAAAATTCATCACTTTGATATACTAAATTAACTGTTTTTGATGAAAGTGGGTTTCCAGTATTTTTTTTCAGGCAATGATAGAATTCCATGCTCATTTTTAACTTTTCTTGCAATTCAAATAAGATACTCAGACACTTCAAAGTAGCTTGATATCTTTCTACGTGTCCATGATTTTGGTGCGAGTGTTAACATTTGCACCTTATGGTGATAAGAGTCAGTCTCTGAATTTTTTTTTTTAATTTTATACATTAAAATGTCTAGATCATGGTCATTGTTAATGTTGTTGTTTGAAATGGGGCTTTTTATTTCTGTTGTCAAAGAGGTTTCTTTAATGTTATATGCTGCAGGCAATTTGCTGTGTTTTGAAAGACATGTTAGTTTGACTGGTGAAATTCCATGCAATTCTATAGTGGTATCTAACTTAATTTTTTTTCTCACTTTTTGATTCCCATTCCTAATTTGAATTTAAATCTCCATCTGTTTCTACTACTTTTTTGTAACATTTACTGCAGAATTTCCAACCTGGGGTTACATAAACATTATTTTGTTGCAAAAATTATTTCTTCTTGTTTTTCACAAGAAAGATCTTTGAATTGAACAAAACATTGTTTTCTAGAAAATCCACTTTTGTGGTCATCAATGTTAAGACTTTCTAATGTCACATTTCTCCATATTAAAAATGTTTATTATTTATAATATTACCTGCCAAAAAATACAAAAGCAAAAAAATTCACAATCATTCTTTAAGAAAATACAAGCAAGTAAAGTAAAACCTTTAAAAAGAACAAAACAAAACATTTGCTTGTTTTTGATATAATAAGAGGTAAGCATTCACCGATTTAATGAAAAAAAAATTGTTTTTTAAACTAAAAAAAAATTATGTTTTTAAATTGAATTTTAATAGTTATTTATTATTATATCATTTAATGCATAAAAAAATATAATTAAAAAAAAAATTCAGGGAGATTAGGGAGGGGGGGGAGCAGAGTTGGTCAGAGGCCCCTTGGCCCTCCTTTGGCCTATGACTATAAACACCCTAAACTAGTAAATAAATAAAACTATTTGATGCTTTATTCAAATAAATGTTTTAAAAAAAAACATTTCAATTGCTTTCGTTACAAAATTTAAATTTTTCTATAAAGACAATTTTTAAACGCAAATTTTGATCAAGTATTAGACAATTGATGAATCTAATTTTTTTCAGTAGACCTAAGATAAAATAATGATATACAATTAAACTTTTTATTCGGGATTTTGGGCAACAGTCTTTATTTTAACTCCAAAAATCATGAATTTACAAGTCAATATTATGAACAAAATTGGATAAATGAGGCATTTCCTGAGAATATAGAGTCTTGAGGGTGCTCTTTTTGGATTCCGCAAATAAAAACCTAATTGGGTACCAAATTTTACGAAGTTTCCCCAAGCGATTATGAAGATACTTTATGTCAAAGTTGCTTTGTATTCGCTTCAGATAATCACTAAAATGCTGAGTCAGCATTATTTTAACTGACGACATCTCTGAAACCTATGTGTATTTTTAACTAAAATTTTTGCAGTTATACTTTGAATATGGAAAAGTGAGGTAAAATTAAACAAATTCTGAGACATAAGGGTGTCATGGATGATTTCATATAGAATGACCCTTTGGCTATGCACTATTTTAATGAAAAGAAAAGTTTTTCTTGATTTTAAACTAAAAAAATATATAGCATTACAAAATCCAATTCCTCCCTCTTCCTGTAACAAATTGTTACTCCAAATGGGACAAAATTGGGTAAAAAAAACAAGCAAATTAATGAGATTTAAAAAATCTGAATTATTACTAAAATCTGCATTAATTAACATTAATTGATATAATTAACATCATTTCTTAACATAAACTTAAGAAATTTTTGTATTAAATTTTTTCTAAAATGTTTTAAAAATTATAAAAATATACCTCCAACAGCATGACCTCTTTCTGTAGTTTCATTTTAAATTCAATAAACCTATCTACTGTTAATTTTTTAAGTCCATCTTTTCCAAAAAAATATGTTTTTAATTCGGAGCTAACATGGTTGTTAAGAATACTTCTTGTGGTTGCATGATCTCTATGTCGGCTTCCAGAAGTGCTCATGCTGAGAAACAATGAACGAACCTATATATATATATATATATATATATATATATATATATATATATATATATATATATATATATATATATATATATATATATATATATATATATATATATATATATATATATATATATATATATATATATATATATATATATATATAAATAAAAATTTTAATAAAGAAAAACCAAATAAAAAGCCTGAAACCATGGGCGCTAAACTTAATGTATATAAATATATATTGGAGTATTCCAGAAAAAATAAAGCCATTGAAATGTACAGCTGACCCTGAAAATTACCTGGGAATCCCACAAAAAATTGCTTATTTTGAAATAGCTAGATGATGAGTTAACAGTTAGTAGTAGGTACCTGAAAACATTCTTCAGCTAACAGGCCATAAACTACAAGCTATTCAAACATCAACAGATTTGTAGTCAAAGTCTACTTTCAAAAATGGCGTTTATGCAGAAAATCAATAAATGCACCCAGTAACAATATACAGTTGATCAACAGACTTAAGAACTTACACAGCTATAAGTAAGATTGGTTTGAAAATGATGATTCGATATTCATTGCATCCTTATTCACCCCAGTTCAGAAATACTGCTTTATTACTTCTTTCCTTAACTGAAGCTTCAGTTTAGGAAAAAAAATGCTTCAGAAAATAAAAGAACATCATAATTGAAGCTTTTGTACAATTTATTATTTGTAGAACTTCATTTTGCCTGGGCAATTTTAATCCTATTATAAGCTTAAAATATATTTTTTAAATTGCTACTGTAAAGTTTAAAATAATTTTTTATTCATTTCTGTTGATTTTAATGAGTATTTTTTAAAAAGGTGTTCTGATTTAGGAATCAAGGTATTCCAATTAAAGAAACCGGTTGCCTTAATTGGAACAAAATGGTGCCTTGTCAAAACCAAACTTATTTCTAAATAAAGTGAAATCAATTAAGTCAAATTATGATTAAAGTATAGGTTGTTCATTTGTCAAATCATAAATGCTTTCATATTAATCAAATCATAAATGTTTTCATAGTTGAACCATCTTTGGTTAAAAAATATTGATTAGGTGTTATAACTTCCAAAAGTCTCTCCAAACAAAGTTTTTATAAATACATAAGATATTGTATGCCAGCATGTAAATAAATAACAAACATATACGCTTATATCCATATTATATGCTAGTATTTAATAAATAGTAAATATATGCATAATTTTATATATATATATATATATATATATATATATATATATATATATATATATATATATATATATATATATATATATATATATATATATAATTTAATATAAACTTTTTCTAAAATTGAGGGATCAAAGTATACTACTAATTCTATATTAAAATACCATAAGTAGTTTAAGAATTTTTTAAGAGCTCAAAAACATCATTATCAATCTCTTTATAGTTTAACAAGTGTTGCAAGAGGTCAAAAGTGTTGCAATAGTTTACAAAGTGTTGTAAAGTGTTAGCTGTGAAGGCCACATACCCATTATTTAAGAACTTTAATGGTAATGCCACAAACTGTGGTAGATTTTACTGGAGTTATTTAGACACTAATGAGTTGCAACAGACTAAAAAGTTTCATGCTAAAAAAACAGGACATTATAATGACACAGCATCTATTTAAAGGTAATGAATTACATCATGTACTCTAGGTATTCACATTATAATAATACGCATATATGAGTGGTTATAGCAAAAAAGGTCTGACCACCCAATAATTATAGCAAAAAACCTGACTTTGTACTGAATAGTGTAAATGCACTGTGAAGTGCATTTACACTATTCAGTACAAAATAGAACTTATAAAACTTTTGCTTTTTTTCTTCTTCACAGCATTGAGTCAATAAGAGACCTAGAATATTCAGGCTTTTTTTTAATAACACAACCCTATCATTGTCTTTGCTCATACCTTCTAGTGAGGTTAGGTTCTTTTAGTGAACTTCTGGTTTCAATTTTGTGCAACTTTTGATAGACTTGAAATCTGGTGAATTACCCAGCCACAGGGAACGAATAATAACTAAATTTTGTTGGAGCTATGTTTTGAAAATTTTTGCCTGATGGCAATTTTCCCTGTTGTGCATGAAAATATCAAACTTTTTAAACTTAAAACCAACCAGACACATTGTTCTTCAAACTTTCTAAATAACTTGCAGAATTAACAACTGTCTCAACTGCCAGAAATAACAATCTTACCATAAAAGTTATAAAGTAGCACAACCATAAACAGTGATTATGCCCCAAATATAAGGTGTGTAGTATTGGGGATTCAATACTGACTTTGGTTAATGGTTAATGAATATTGACTTGGTATGGTGAAAACTGTTCAACTTGCGCTTTGTCTGAGAATATGATACATAGGTACATTTTAACTTGTATTCTTTTCAACATTTGAAGTGATTGGGAATATTTTTTTGAAAAAATTATGGCTTAGATGCACAATCAATGATGATTAATGCACAATCAGTGACGAATCAACCAGTGATGACAATCACTTACATCACAATCAGTGATGGTACAATCAAAAATTAAAGTCTTTAGCAACTTTTAACTGTGCAAATCATATTAGAAAGCAGTTGAGTAGAATGTCCTTCACAGTCGAACAGTGTATCCATCAGAATATTTGGAGTAGTAAATCTTTGCCTTCCTAAAGATTGTCCTGGATATATGTCATCTGTTGACTTGTTGTCTGAGGTATCTTATCACATTTTAGGTATCTGTGGTCTAGGGATCTTTAAAAGTGCAACAAACACTCATTCAGACTGATGAATTTTAATTAAAATGTTTATATATGGCAATTTTTAATAATTTTGAATGTATAGCAATATGCATGTATGATTAAATAAATTTTTTTTTATATTTTAGGAACATTTCACAGATTTAGAGCATGTTTGCAAACTGATTTCATAATCTTATTTCACCCATTCAGACTAGTTTGATACCAACTCCTAATACTTTTTTAGATTCAAGTGATAGTGATGTTCTTCATGCTCTATGTCCAGCACTTCGAATATTAATTTTGTTATTTTTTAATGTTTAAAGAGTTTTTACTAGTTGTTTTTTTTTTACAACAACTTTTTAGTTTTTATTTTTGTTTTTTTTAACTGTTTACATTTAAAACTAATAGCACTAATTTTAATTTCTGAATTTAATTCTATTTAGGATGTTTATAAATTACTTGATGAACACCAGAATGGTGTTCATAAATTACTTGATGAACACAGTTGAATTGTCATTGTTGAATATGAAACAACTGATATTAAAGCACAGATATGAAATGATTCATATTCTTGTAAGCATTATGGTGAACAAAGTTGGAAAAATGTAAAAGTCATTACATGTGATTTTAAATTATGTAAAAATCTAATCAAATATTTGCTTAAAAGATAAGATTGTAATTGTAAGATTACAGATATAAACTCCACAATTTAGGTAAGTGATGAATCTTTTTTATTGTAACTAACTGAACAACTTTTATATAAAACTCCAATCTTTTAGATAGAACATCTTTTAGGTAAAATGTTCTTTAATCATAAATGTTAATTTATATATATAACATAATAATGCAACTTTTAAACAAGAGAATAGCAATATGAAATAATATATCTATTTGTGAAAATTCAAAATATCATAATAGACTTTTTTTTAAATTTTTTTTTTAAATATTAACTTTAGGTATCTATCAAGAGCAAAAAAAAAAGAAATTTAAAAACTTTGGTGGAGTGTAGTTTAGGAAAAAATCTTTGTTATCTACATCTACGCAGTAAATCTTTGTTATCTACATCTACGCTGTAAATTGTAAATGTTTAAATTGCATTATCCTCAGATCAATTAAATATTTAGAAAAATTACTACAGCACATATAAGGAAGTTAAAGTAAATTGTAAAAAGTAGAAAACCACACCTCATATTCATATTGAGGAGCATTTAAAAACAATTCGCAGGTTTGATGGTGTCCATGTTAAAGTTACACAAAAATGGAAATAAGCTTCCCCAACAACACTTGATGCTGCAGGTAAGTATAACAAAAGTCATAAATAAGTTTTTTTAACAAAATTTGTTTCAAGTATTCTTTTTCAATTAAAGTATGAAACTTTATAAGTGAGTTATCGTTTGATGATTTTTAGTATGAGTGGAAACAATTTATTTTTGAAAAAACAAGAGCATCACAAAGTAACTGAATTTCGTCTTTAAAACAACTATTTTAAGAATTTATAAGGAAATTTCATCTGTTTAAAGACTTAAGTTTTGATGTAAGCAGCGCTGTATTTTACATATGTACTAATTTATCCTAAAAGATTACTGCTAGTATTAGATTACTACTTGCATAAAACTGATTTTTTTTATTTGAAAATGCTAAAGACCTGGTTACCTAATGGGAAGATATGACTCCTTATGTCATTACTTGGGCTCGGCAAAAGGCAAATTCGATGGCTAAACAATTGCTTTTAGAGCTTGACAGCCAGCTTATAATATCAAATGTTATGTCACATTATTTGCCAATTACTATAATAACTTGCATTTTATTACCTATTTACAACTATTTTCTTTTTCTCTGAAAAAATTTAATTAATAAGTTGATAAATGTTTTTTTTTTAATTAAAAATCAAAATATGGAATATGCATTGTGTTTGCTTCCTTCAAGAATTCTCCTAGAAACTGATCATCTACAGCTGAATTTGCTGAATTTATCTAAATTTTTTCTGTAAATGTTTTCCTATTTTGTTATTTTTAAAGTTGATTATTTCCAGCTTAATGATTTATGTTATAAACTAGGTCAATATTTACCCCTTGTTCTTTTTATATTGTATCTTTATTTTTATTTTACAAAGAATACTACAGCTATGGAGACATAATTGATGCAAATAGACATACTTCTTTCATACACCTGTATGTTATTTGGTCCAATAACATAAATAAAATCATTTATTTTCATAGAAGATAATGTGATTCCAATTAGAAATGGCATTTTAAATGTAGTAGGCCATCTTCTTAAATCATACTGTGTTATTGACATTGAATATCCACCAGAGTACCCGCATTTGTAGCATTTTTTACAAAAAATTGTCATGTGTATTCATGATGATTTATAACTGTCAAGAGGTGACAGTGATCTTTTATTATTTTGATGAAAAATATAAAGAGTGGATAAATTTTTCAATAAATTTCCTGTTAACAAATATTTTGCAATTTATATCCGATGGTTATTTCATAAGATTTAATGTTTTTTATTAGATAGATAAGTTGCTTAGTAGATTTTATAAACAAATTATAATTTTATTGCATGTGTGAAAAACGTGGTAACATTACTTGATACTTTAGTTTTTGTTTTGAGATTTACATTTATATCTATTCTTTAATTTTTATAAATAATTTAAAAAAATTTAATTTTTTAGTTTTATGAGCACTTCAGCATTTTCATTTGTCAAAACTATTACAAATATGTTTATTGAAATAAATATAAATACATTTTCAATTTTGCTTTTTCATTAGCATTTTGTTTTTGTAAAATTAAAAAAGTTAAATTAATTAAATACTTATTTTAATTTTCCTAAATCTTAAAAAAAGTTTTAAGTTCTCACACTTCTAAATCATTTATAAAGCAGAAAACAAATTTTTTTCTTTTTCAGAAAACAAATAAGTTTTTACTAAGTCTTCCACAATGTTTTTTCAATAAAGATTATTTTTTAACTAATAAGTTAAAAACGTAGTTCGGTAAACTAAATTGGTTAAAATCTAGTTTTAAAAATGCAAACAGTTGTTTACATTTACCAAACTAATTCAGGTTACTTAACACGCAAGTTCATATTTTTTTACTAAACTAGTTCAGGTAATGTTTCTTACTTGTTCAGGTTCTGGCAAATACAAAATGAATGTTCGTCTAGAGCCATTTGAAGTGAAATATTTCAGGTAAAGCGCCTGAAAATTCATATAATTTGCTGGAACCTTTTTAAGAGTTTATATATACATAAAAATTTATTTATTTTAAACATAATTCAGAGTTTCACTATAGTTAGCAATCATCAGATGTTACAAATCATAAAAATATCACAACGAAAAAATATATTAAAAATACTCTGGAGTGTTCTCTTTGATGGCATTAAAGTTATGTACTCATTTTCATGACAACACTTAGATGATCATTTTGCTTGGTGACAAAATTATGTAATATTTCTTGATCAAGCATAAATTGCACAATTTACAACCAGGTTTAAACGGTTCAACTTGGTTTAAAATTTTTCACAAAGGAAAAGGATTTTATCCCTACTTTTTAATATCTCACACAAATTTAGAAAACTCTTTAAATGTTTTTTCTATAAGTCCAATATAATAAATATCTTCATCTTGTGGGCTTGTTTTAACATTGCATATACAAATAAAATTTTCTATTAAATAAACATTTTCTATTAAGAGGGCATAAATCAATCTTTTTGCTATTACACAATTAAGGTTGGAAATTTTGCTGTTGGGTGAATAACGATATTTGGAAGACAGCTACAGCTAATTTTAGGTTTTTTCTGTTAAGCAGTTTATTGAATTTATAATTTTTCGATTTTTGCTTTTATCAACTAAACTAAGGATAGGTTTGACTATGTTTGTCTTGACATTGAAAACAGAGGGTTAAACCAAAATAATGTTTCGTGTTCAGGATTTTGTAACTTTTATAGAATTGTTGGGAAAAACAGTAGCGCTTTGGACGATTTTTCAAATTTTGTAAGTTTTGAGTAAAATTAGTACCCGGATCCTGTAAGTTTGATTTATTAAATATATTTAAGATATATCTATTTTTTCATTATCCTTAACTACTTTTAAAAGCAATTAAATAATTAACTGACCTTTTCAAACTCATCTTCTGTTACATCTCCATCTCCATTTAGATCAAACATTTTGAAGGCAAGTTCAATAATTCTGGAAGAAGCTTAAAATGAAACATAAATAACATAAAATTAAATTTTATAACATTTACCAAATACATACATAAAACCCTCAGAATCAGAAAAAATGATCTCAAACTTAAATCGACCTCAAACTGTTAGTGGTTGGAATACATTTGGCAAAAAAAAAAAATGACACATAGGTCGGCAGTTAGGTTAGGTTGATAGTTAGCCCTAATTCTATATATAATATAATAATAATTTTAAATAATTATATTATGAGTTTTATACTTTGATTTTATTCCATTATGCCTAAAATAATGAAACTCCATAAATGTAAAAATATAATATTCCATATTAAAGTAATAAAAAAAAAAACAGTAAAATAACTAAGGTCTAGAGTTTACAGTACTAATACACTAAGGTCTAGAATTTATCAAAATCCCCTTAAATTCAAAATCATAACTTTTACTCTTAGGTATTTTGTCTAAACAATGATTAGCCTTTATATATGTATTATATATAAATATATACAAATATATATATATGTGTATATATATATATATATATATATATACATATATATATATATACATACATATATATATATATATATATATATATATATATATATATATATATATATATATATATATATATATATACATATATACATATATACATATATGTATATATATATATATATATATATATATATATATATATATATATATATATATATATATATATATATATATATGTATATATATATATGTATATATATATATATATATATATATATATATATATATATATATATATATATATATTTATATATATATATATATGTATATATATATATATATATATATATATTTGTATATATTTATATATAATACATATATAAAGGCTAATCATTGTTTAGACAAAATACCTAAGAGTAAAAGTTATGATTTTGAATTTAAAGGGATTTCGATAAATTCTAGACCTTAGTGTATTTGTACTGTAAATTCTAGACCTTAGTTATTTTACTGTTTTTTTTTTATTACTTTAATATGGAATATTATATTTTTACATTTATGGAATTTCATTATTTTAGGCATAATGGAATAAAATCAAAGTATAAAACTCATAATATAATTATTTAAAATTATTATTATATTATAGTTATTTAAATTCATAATATAATTAATCCAAGGTCATTTTAGTTAAATTTCAAAATTATGAAACATTTATATTACTACAATAATTTTTATGTGTACTTAAAAAACCATTTAAATAAACAAAAAAAGACCCCTTAAAACAACAAACAAAAAGTTAAAAGTTACTTGATAAAATAAGTTGACAATTTGAAAACAATGTACACATTAATGTTTTTTGTTATTTTTATTGATGGTATTATGAAAAAATTTGAAAACAAAGTTGATGTTATTTATTATGTTAAAAAATGACTTTTTAAACTAAATTTCTTGAAAAATTAATATCATGCAAAAATCATATATAATTAAAAATAATATTAACTTCCTATCACAGCTAGCAGGAATACATAATCTGAAAAATTCACAAGTCCTTTATCTCCAAAGAATAGAAAGACGCTATTTTCACCAAAATTTTTGCTTTCATAAACAGGTAAATTCTTAAAAAAAAAAAAAGTTCAAAAATTATATTATCTTTCACAAAATTTTTAAGCATCCTACCAAATATAAATACTCATAACTTTATAGATAAAATAATATAAAATCTAATACAAAATTTGAGCTTTTAAGAAAGAATTAATTAATATGTAAATTTAAGGTTAAGATTCTATATTTCAGTAAAATCAATCTATAAAATTAACAGTTTAATTTTAACAAAGAAAGTTTTGTCAAGAAGTTATCAATCGAAAAAAAAAAACGAAATATAATCACAAAAAAACTCTTTTCTTGGACATGATTTTTTATCATTTTTTAATCACTTAACCAAATTATTGAACAGTATTGGTTACAGCTCAAATATATTACTAATACTAATTAACTCCTTTCTCGAACCTAAAACTAAAAAATTTATACTAAAAACTAAACCCAAAATAGAATTGAAAATTAGTTAACCTGACATCAAAATCTATTTTGACTTTAAGTCTATTTTTATTTTTTATTTTTATACTAAATTTTTAAACCTTATATAAAAAGTAATATAAAAATTATATAAAAAGTAATATAAAAATTATATAAAAAGTAATATAAAAATTATATAAAAAGTAATATAAAAAGTAATATAAAAATTATATAAAAATTATATAAAAAGTAATATAAAAACTATATAAAAAGTAATATAAAAAATTGTAATGAAAAACTTATTGAGTTATTAAAACTTTTTGAGTTGAACCAAAGACTAAAATTATAATGGATCTTCATTTTTTCAATTTGGGTTTTGGTGTTACTACTCACAACTCAACTCAACAACTCAACTCAACAACTCAACAACAGCTCACTTATACAGCATTAAAGTGTAAACTCCACTGATTTGAAAAAAAAAAAGAAGTTAAACTTAGTTAGAAAAAATAAATTTAAAATTGACACTACTATGATTAAAAATGATTCTAGCACTGATACTACTGACAATCTCTTATCTCACTGCATTTGTTATTCAGGGCTTTAAGCAGTACATATGAGACATCGTCTTTCCCTCTAATTTTGGCACATATAAAACCTATGATAAGGGGTTTTTTGAGCATACTAAGATGTAAAAAATGCAATAAATGCTGAGTTCAAATGACTCTGCTGTGCTTATGCTTGTGCTAGGTGTTTAAAGAAAAATAAAAAATAGGAATAATATTAAATTAAAAAAAAATTAAAAATAAAAGATAGAAATAAGAGGTCTTTAAAAATAAAAAAGATATTAACAGATGAGGCCTTAAAAAAAACTCAACGTTATTATTAAAATATATAAGATCATTAGTGAATAATGAAATGATAGGATGATGGGTAACTTTTGTGTGACATACCAATTATTACAGCTTAGAATGATATTTATCATTTTTTCAAACTGCCTAATGATTGATTTGCTACATTATTTAGTAAATAAGTTTTAGTAACCTGAATAATTTTAGGTGAATTCAGGAACATTTATCCCTCATTTAAAAAAAGTAATGTATTCCAATTTTAAATATTTCCTCATTCCAAATACTTTAGGGTTCTCAATAATTCATAAAAATTTTAAACAACACAAAAATCAACAATAAAATATATAAATCAAAATTAAATCAACAATAAAAATTTTTCGCAGCATTTAACAAAATAAAATACAGATAAAAAAATAAAAATGACTATTAAAAGTTATAAAAAAATAAACAAAATAAAAAAAACAACCTTGACATGGACTTGTTTAAAAATGTCCAAACCAAGATCTAAAACAAGTGTTGCAAAATAAAACTTATTGATAATATTTGATAATAATTAAACCTATTAATAAATAATTGGTAATAATAAACTATAAATATAATAATAATATACATAATAAATATTTTAAAAATTAATTATCTTTAATTTTAGATGAAAAAATTTAAGTAAAATTAAATTTTCAAATTTCAGCTAAATTATTTTGATTAAGTTATTGTTAAAACTTAAAAATTACCATGTGGCTGTAGCACATTTGGAGTAAGTGAACGGACAAAGTCTTCAGGTGTCATAAAAATGTCATTAGAATTAATGTCTTGAATAGTAGCAAAGTAACGAAATATCTTATCTGGCGTGCTGTACTGACGTATTCTATTTTCGTATTCAATAATCTATGAACAGAATGAACAATATAATAATTTATAAATATAATGAACAATATGATAGTTTAGGAACAGAATGAACAATATGATAATTTATGAATATAATGAACAATATGATGATCTATAAACAGAATCAACAATGTGATAACTTATGAATATAATGAAAAATATGATAATAGATAAACACAAAAAACAGAAACAACAAACAAAAAAAGTAAAAACAACTCAAAATTTTTTTAACTGTAACCATTAAACTAAATAAAAACAATAAAATAAGAAACAAAATTGTAGCTGTAGAAACTAAAACTTCAAATTAAAAAAATAAAACGAAAACTGCAGCAAAATATATTATCTTAAAAATTCTGATTTATAAAATAAAAAATTGAAAAAAACCCTTGAAGTTGCATTATAACTAAAATGATTGCATTTTCAGTTGTTTCACTAATAAGAGAACTCTATATTCATCTAAATTCATGTTAACAAAACTGATTTTATAAATAAGGGTCAAAATTAATCAATCTGACAAAAGTAAGGATTTTAAAATATTTTCATTTTTAAAATAATTTCATTTTTAAAATGCCATCACTTTAAAACTCTAACTGGTTAGTTAATTAATCTGAGAGACCAAAGAAAATGTTACAAAATAAAATGATCGTTTTTAGAGATAGAAAATCTATTTCTGGCATTAAAATTAGCATTTGACCACATTGACTTTATGCTATAACTGTATGATAAGAATACGAGAAAAATTAGAGTCAACCAGAAAGGGCTTGCATTACATTTACAAAAAAATTAGAAAAACTTAAAAAAACACACATGAATTGATCACTAACATACTTAAGATGATAAATATTATACCACAAAATATTAAACACTTTATGTGAACACATCATAACTAAAAATTCATTAATTTCAATGTTATAACACATGAATTTTTAGTTACGATGTTTTCACATAAAGTGTTTAAGATTTTGTGAGATTTGATTTTCTTTAATGCCACATTTAACTTCAATTAAGAAACTTACAAAAGAAATAAAATATTTGAAATTTTAAGAAAAGTTAAAAATTATGTAAATATTTTTTTCTTTCCTCAATATTGGGTTTAATGATAAGACTTTTGGGGCTTAATGATAAGACTAAATCTGTCTTCTTCTAGCCCCGGTCATGTAATTATTTTTTTAATATAAGTTACGACTGTAAATTTCTTTTTTATCGGCAAAAGTGTAAATAAATAAAAAAATATGCTATGCAATATTTTTTATACTTAAAAAAACTTTGACTTTTAGAAATTAAAACCAAACTAATCCTAGATTGAAAAAATTGACTCACTTTAAGAGATATTAGTATTAAAGTTCAGTCGGTTGGCAAAATTGTCAGCCTGTCGAGGGTTAATCTCTTGTCAGCCCATTGAGGGTTAATCTCTGCCTATCAAGATTTAATTTGTCTGCCTATTGAGAATTAATTTCTTGTTTCCCCACTAATCTTTTGCCACTACTTAGATTTTGAATTCTTATATCTTATACTCTAAATAAAAAATTTCTAAATCCATTTTTTATTATAGATTTTCAGCAAGGTTTTACTATAAATCTATTTCTGATAAAGATATCAGAAATAGATTGTAAGAAAATCATTTTGATATTTTATTCACTGTCAAATCCTCCTCAGAAAAAACCATTCAAAAAGTTCACACTTTTTGTCTTGTTTTCTCATCATAAAATTTTGAATATTTGGATTATTAAATAATTATTATTTCTTAAATATTATATATTATTGTGAGTATTTCAAGTGAAATGTTATATCTCTAAAACTCATATTTAATATATTTTCAATGAGAAGTGAAAATATAAAATAACAGCTATTAAATATTTCTAGCTTAAGTATAGCATTTAGAAAACTATTGTATATTTTTCAAACTATTACAACAATAATACACACAAAAAATAAAATGACAAAAACATATATATTTAAATATTCAGGTTGCCTAAAATAAATAAAAAATATTTTTATTAGAATTGTTCTTTAAGAAAATCATAATAGTTTAAATATTACTATAAGCCCTAGTTTCTAAAAGTAAAACCAAAGAAAAATAAATACACAGAAATGGAAATCCCAGTGCAAGTGCTTAAATAAGTGTTTAAAAATAAACAGAAAATTTAATTGCATGCATGCACAAGCATTAAATTGCTTGCAGAAATGAGACGTAGCCACACATAGCTCAAATCAATATTTAATAAAGTTAGAGAAATAAGCATGTAATGCCACATACAACTACATAAAATTTTCTTGTCTGGTAAAATTTTAAATATAAAAATATTAGACTAATATTTAATATTAGACTAACCTTTCGTTCCTTAAATCCATTTGCAGATTTTATCTCTTCATCAGTTTCTTTAATAATCTCTTCTGATATAGCTTTCATACAATTTTTTTTGTAAAGTATGTAACTGAAAGAAAAAAAACCAATCATTGAACCAATCATTACAGAAAACAGCCTCTTTTTTTTCAAAACTTCAGAATTATCATTTATCTCGTGTTTCCCACTTGATTGATAATTTCCATTTGAGTTTCCATTTCCATTTATTGGTGAAGTTTCCACAAGCTTTGAATAAAACTTACAAGATGATGAATAACAAGTTTTATGAATTAGAGCAGCTGTATGATTGACTCTAGTATAAAAACTTCTATTAAAAAACGGGTAGGTGCTTCTGATATTCTTTAATGTTTTTTGCAAAATAACAGCCATTATTTTTTATTATTGACATAAATAAACCTGTATATAAATAATTGTATGTTTATATTTAAATTAATTAACTTTTTTTTATTTGTATTCTTAATAAAAGTGCTCAATATTCTTAAAGTACAAAGCACTAACTTAGTAATTACATTAGTAATTTCCTTAAATTTTCAGGCGTATATTTTTACACAATTTTTAAACTTTATTTAAATTCTGTCGTATAAAATTCAAAACTAAAGACATCACAGAGAAACATTAACAGACAAATAAACTTGTTACAAACCTATAAAAATGATGTTAAAAATTATGACAGTAAATAAAAAAGAAATAATAAAAAGAATAATAAAATAAACTGAATGAATTTATAATATGATTTTTAATTATTTAAAGTAAAAACTTATCTATTTATATGATGCACTTCTTTTATTTTAAATTATTTTTGGTAAGATTTTTGGTAGTTTCTATGAATATTTTTACTATTAACGATTGATTATAAATGCATTTAAATGATTTTAAACATCAGATGGTTTTGTTGTGATTTTTAGTGTTTATATAGTTATTTTGCTATCTGTGTTTTTACATATATCAGTTTAACCAGCATTTTGCGCTCTTCCACACGGCTGCAAAAACTTTTCCAAGCATATAAAAAAGCATGAAGCCAAAAAATAAGTGTTTTGTTTTAAATTTTAACAAAAGTTTTAAAAACAAAACAACTATTATATAAAAAATGGCTTTTCTACCTAGTATCTATTCTAAGCATTCTTTTCTCTGTTTTGAAAATGAAATTTTTGCAAGGCATCAATTACTTATAAGACATCAAATATCAGGTGAATCTTTAGAAGATTTTCTTCAGTAACTGCATAAACTCACCAAAAATTGTATTTATAAAGATGTTTCAGCTGAATAATATTGAGAGGAACAAATAAGAAATGCTTTTACTTTAAGAATAACTTCAAATTACATTTGCCAACATCTTCTTGAAAATTTAACATAAATTTACAATCAGTATTAATAAATAAAATAAATTAATATAAGCCAATTAATGTAACCCAGGCTTGGCCAGGGTTATATTAATTGGCTTACTATAGGGCCATATAACCATGCAAAAACAATTTGATTTTGAAAACTTGACCAGGGCAGTTAAGATGTTTTAAAAATTTGTATACATTATTAAAATGCGCTAAATTTTTTTTAACTCTAAATAACTCTAAATCGTTTATCTTTACTAATGCTATTATAATATAATACTATGCGAAAAATAAATAAAGTAACAACTTACATTTAATGATTGTTAAAAAAGTACACACATTTAAAATTTAAAAAAAAGATTCTTAACAATTCATTGCAGTAACATAAAAAAAAGAAAATATAATTAAATCGTTTCTTTATAAAGTTGAAATAATTTTTTTTTTAAAGACATTAGAAAAAATACATACTTAAATAACTATAATATATATATATATATATATATATATATATATATATATATATATATATATATATATATATATATATATATATATAAATATATATATATATATATATATATATATATATATATATATATATATATATATATATATATATCAGTGGTGTACACTGGATTTTTAGATGTTTGAATTTTGACACTTTTGTATGTTCATACTTATGTCAAATGAGAATGTTTTGCAAAAAGTTGTGGTGATTGGAGCTTGCGGACAAAAAACTCCAATTTTCGGGCCCACCCAGCCCTTAACGTGGGAGCAACAAGTTGATAGAATAATTTCTTAAGTATTTTTATCTAAGTTTATATTCATCAATAAATTTCAAATTTCATGCAATAACCTCTTAGTTTTTAGTTTTTATGACCCTACAAAGTTTACAGCCCCCTCAAATTAAGGGGGGTTAAAACTTTATATGGCCATAATTTTCAAAAAATAAGAAATTATTGGATGAAATTTGAAATTTGTTGATGATTATCAACTTAGATAAAAATACTAAAAAAATTATTTTATTAACTTGTTGTCGTTAAGAGCTGGGTGGGCCCAAAAATTGGGTTTTTTTTGTCCCCAAGCTCCAATCACCACAACTCTTTGCAAAACATTCTCATTTCACATAAACATGAACATACAAAAGTTTGGAGTTTGCACAATACCTGTGTCAAAACTCAAACATCAAAGAGTCCAGTGTACACCACTGTATATGTGTATATATATATATATATATATATATATATATATATATATATATATATACATATATATATATATATATATATATATATATATATATATATATATATATATATATATATATATATATATATATATATATATATATATATATATATATATATATATATATGTATATATAAAAAATATATATGTGACATTTTTTAATACTTTAGATAAAAAATCATTAGCAATGAGTTGTAACTTTACGTGTTTATAAGATTTATTTAATTAAAACGACTTTTTTTTCTTCTTCTTAATAACACTTTACTTCTTTTCAAGTGTAATAACGTAAATGATTGTTATATAAAGTTTATTAAAGAGACAATCATTTTTTTAAATCATTGCTTATAAAATTAAACTGTTTTTTTTTAATTTTTATTATATAAGAAATTAAATCTGATATAATTAATGATGTAAATAGAAATTTATATAACTATTATTAAAATTTCAATTAAAATAATTAGTTACTTTATTTAAAAGAATTAGTAAAGATAAGTTTTAATGAAAGTTTTTTAAAATTTATTTTAATAAAAGTTTTTTATTTTTAATGCAATTAAAAATCATTTATTTCAGCGCATTTTTAAAATGTTTAAAACTGTGGTAAAATTGTCAAAACAAAGTATTATTTGCGTGGTCATATAATAGCGTGAGATATTATATGACTATATTATCACCATCCTGGGATAACCCACAGTGTTTCATCTGCAATACATAAACCAATTATAAGTGGTTTTCTATTGAGCCTTTCTCATACATGTGAATCTGAAGAGGTTGTCAGAATCAATGATATATTAGATAAGAGAGATTTATAAACAAAAAAGTTATCAATACTTTGAAAATAAAAACATTACCCAGTAAAAGAAAGATCTCTATGGTCCTATCGACAATAGAGTCTGAACTAGAGCATTGTTGCTCTGTTAACTCTAAAGTAAATGGTTTAATGTATAATAATATCCAATTTTAGCTTGGAAAATCTTTGTAATAGATGTCTTGAATTATTGATGTCTTTAATTAAAGTCTTATATTATTGAGAATAATATTATAAAATCAAACAAAGAGGTAACTGCAGAATTAATGTAATTAATGTAAATTACCGGAAATTAAATCTCAAATACAAGTTAAAGTAAATAAACTGACATTCTACTGACATTCTGTAACGCTCTACTAGAACCTGCAAAGTTCCCATAAAATATGATGACTTTTTATGTAAATAATGAAACTAGATAGTTGACTTTTTAATGTAGATAGGAAGATTGTTGTGATTTCTTGTGTTTATATTGGTACTTTTGCTATTTGTGTTATATACATATCTAAAATTGGTGCTAGAAGAGAACCCATTGCAATGCCATCTAACTAATCATCGGATTTTCTATTAAATATAAAATGAGAACCAGATGTTGAAATTTGAAGGAGTTTTTTAGAAATATATTATATGTTATGTATATATACAGAAAAATATTTTAAATCAGCTTATTCTTTAAAGAATAAATCTTTTAGGG
>NC_061170.1:4267496-4292496 GCF_022113875.1 Hydra vulgaris
GATAAATCTGAATCATTTACCTTTTCAACTTGACTTATGTCTTATTTCTGATCCTAGACTGTACATTTACCCTATAAGTGCTTCTGATCACGGTTTGATCTTTCTAAAACTATTATCTCATTCATTTTCATCATCAGAACCCCCTATCATTGTACCTCATACAACTACCCTAGCTGACTGAGACTTTTTACACAATTTTCTTCGTAATGGCCAATGTGTAGAAATCTTTCGCCTTCCTGCTGATAAATGTGCATCTTACATAACTTCTTGGATTTAGGCTGGCATGGAATCTTTTATTCCCTCTCAACAATTCCAAGTCAAACCTTTCTCTTCTCCTCAGTTTACCTCATATTGTACTGCTGCAATTTCCAATCAAAACCATTCCGTATCTATCAGCAAAACAATTCTCCAGAAACAGACGTCTATTTACTATTGTTAGAAACCATTGTAAAAAGGTTTTGTCTAACGCCAAAGCCCGCTATTATCAGGTCATGAAATCTCGTATTTCATCTCAAAAATTAGGCTCTTGTGACTTCTGGAGATTATTTAACAGTATCAAAAATAAGGGCAAATCTGTTATTCAACCTCTTGTACGGTTCAGATTTTGCCACCTCACTTAAGACAAAGCTGAATTGTTTGCTAAGAATTTTTCATCAATATTATCCTTTGATTCCACTAGTTGAGTTCTACCTGATATAGCCGACAAACAGGCTGATCCATTGCTTGGCATTTGTATCACTCCAGCTTCTGTATCTAAAGTGATTTTCTGCTTAGACTCTTATTCAGCTTTTGGTCCGAACAACATACCTGTTATAGTCTTGCAGAAGTGTTCTTCGGAGCTGTCGTCTATACTTTCAAAACTATTTAACAAGTGCTTATTGGAATCATGTTTTCCGGTATGCTGGAAAGTGGCATTTATTTCTCTATTTTCAAAAAATTTGGGCATGCTGGTCTTTTCCATAAGCTTTCTTCTTACGGTGTATTAGGTAATATCTTTAAGGTTATTAAATCTTTCCTTTCCAATTTTAGTATAAAAGTTGTCCTCGATTTCAAAGAACTGATGTTCGACAAATTTCAAAGAACTAATGTTCGAGGAAAAAAACTAAACATATAAGAACGTTTGGAACACTTAAGAACAGTCACAGTAAAAGGATAAGACTTAATTAAATGACGAGTAACATGAGAACTAATTTTAGTAGATGGCACAAGAGACGCTAGTTTTTTTAAACCAGCGGCCATCATAGTATTTATAAAAAAAAAAGAGAAAAGCAAATTAGTTGTAAGATGGCTGAAAGCGCAGGTCAACTATGTTTACAATGCGTTTTTGCACCTTGTCTAAAAGAGAAAGGGCATCATTAGAAGATCCGCTCCAGATATGGCAACAGTATTCTATACAAGGACAGCTTTCAGATTAATAGAGATAAAGAATAGAGTCCGGAGTAAGAAAGTGGGGAATACAATGAGATGCAACCGGAATAAGAAAGTGGAGAATACAAAGTGATGCAACCTTAGCAGATGTTAGTTTTGCAATAGATTTGATGTATGGTGCCCAAGAAAGATCGGAAGTAAGAGTTAATTCTAGAAGATGAAGGGTTTATGACTCATTGAGTACATTATCGTTTATAAATATTGAAAATTATTGTAATAAGAATTAGCTGAAAAAAAATTGAGTTTTATCTAAATTAAAGTTCATCAACCACAGAGAGCCTCATGCTGTAGCAGAAGCGAAATCCGTTCAAGCTTAAATACTCCCTCCGAGCAACAGAGAGAATTGGCTTCTTATCAAAACAAAAAAAAATGAAGGTTTCATCAGCAAACAATGCTATCTTAGATGTAAGAATTTATGGGAGATCGTTAATGTAAATTAAAAAGTGTATAGGATCAAGCCTAGATTCTTGAGAAACCACTAAAATTACAGGAAATGAAGAAGAGTGCTACCCATCAAAGATAAATTTTATACTACGATTGGTAAAGAAGGATTCAATAGTCTTAAAGATGTTATTTGATCTAGAAGAGAGGTTATAGAGTTGACCAGAATGCAAAACTTTATTAAATATTCTAGAAATGTCGAGAACGATAGCTTTAACCTCTCCAAATTTATCAAATGCACGATAAAACTTATCAGTTAATAACAAATCAGCAGTAGTCCATATTGGTAATCAGAAAGCTATTAGCCTCAAGATAAGAGGTTAAATGTTTGTTAATTAAAGACTAAAAAACTTTGTTTATGATGGGAAGAAGACTATTAGGACGATAGTTAGATGAGTCAGATCGCTCCAGAATTTTTGAAATCTGGGATAATAGATGCCGTATTCCAGCAGGCTGGAAAACAAGACTCTGATAAGCACTTGTTATATAGTTTTTAAATTATTTACGGCAGCTCCAGAGAACACTTCTGCAAAACTATAACAGGTATGTTGTCCGAACCACAAGCTGTAGTCTAGTCTAAGCAGAAAATTACTTTGAATACAGAAGCTAGAATTTTACGAATGTCAAGCTATGGAATTGTCGGCTATTTTAGGAAGGATGTAATTAGTTGTTTCTAGAGATAAGATTGATTAAAAGGCCTTAGTAATTAATTCAGCTTTATCTTTAGTGTTGAGGTAACAAAGTCTAAACCATACAAGAGAGGTGGAATAACAGATTTTCTTTTTTATGGACGCTTTTAAAGATTCTCAGAAAGTTTCGGAAGTCTAATTTTTGAGATGAAATACGAGGTTTCGTGACCTGAAAAGAGCGGGCTTTAGCACTAGGTAAAAACTTTTTACAATAGTTTTAGCAATAGTAAACATGCGTCTGTTTTCTGGCGAACAGTGATGGATATGAAAGTAATAGTCACGATTTGAAATTGCTGCACAATGAAAAGAAAACCATGGAGAAGAGTGAGGTTTGATTTGAAATTGTCGAAAAGGAATAAAAGATTCCATTCCATGCCAGCTAATGGTATTCCAATGCCAATCTAAAAAGCTACATAAGAAGCACATTTGTCATCAGGAACAAAAAGGATTTCTACCCAATGGCCATCACAAAGAAAATCAAGGAAAGAGTCCTAGTCAGCTTTGAGATAGTTACAAGAGGTAATAATGTTGGGGGATTCTGATTTGATCGAAAATAACATTGAAAAGAGTGCAGTCTTGAGATGAAGGAAGAATATAGAATAAAGAAAAAGGGGATAGAGTAAACGGGGAAAAAGGGGTAAGAGTAAAGTAGTGATAAATTTAAGAATAATCTGGATATTCAAAACTGACAAACGGGATAATTGTAAAAAAAATACTATAATGTAAGTAAACCCATTTAAAAGAAAAATTTCAAAAACCCTAAAATGATTTTTTTAAGTTTTTAAGAATAGAATTCTTGCGAAAAGTCAAGCTATTTTATTCCATAGAAAAGATGTTTAAAGCGATGACACTATATTTTCATTTTTTTTTTCTAATAAAAAAGAAAATGAAAATATAGTAAGATTTTTACATTTTTTCTAATATAAGGAATCCGGAGACTCGTAGAAGTCCTCTGGGTGTTGTCGTCGAGAACCGCTAGAAATTTAAATATAAGTAAAATAAAATAGACATAAAAACACAAACAGGCTTGACAATATATAAATATCAAACAGTGAATAAATAATATTTAATTTTATATATTATATATAATGTTAAAACAAATTTTTCTTTAAAATAAAATATCTAAATATTTTAAGAAGCAATTTTTGTCAGTATCAGTTATAAAAAGAAGATAAGGAGTTGTCGGTATTAAAAAAAATAAATGAAGCTCGGAATAGAAATACTCTTACGATGATATATATAATAATAACTGTCTCTATAGAAATAAAATTATTTAAAACCTTTTAGTTGATACAAGTTTTAACCTGGCGGTAAAATTTCAGAGCAGTGGTGTTTTTTATTTGCAAACTTCTACATTAGTAATACATCAAGCTATGTTTCCAAAATTTACTTAAGAATGTTGAAGCTTTTTTGTTGAAAGATTTTCAAAAAAGATTAATTTAATTGTTTAGCATTGCATAATACTTTAAAATTTTTTTTTTTTTTTTTTTAATTTTATTCGTGTGATCTCTTTAAGTTAAACTTTTATAACAAACTTTTAAAGTTTTCTACAACGCCAAACTTACTTTTTTTATGAGCTTGTTATCAATAAGAATAGTAGAACACAAGTAAATAATACATACTTAGTTTTAATAATATTTAAGGATAGTTATCCCCTAGAAATTTAAACAGTCAACAAAATATGTTATGAAAATGCTGAAAATGTTGAAAACGCTGAAGTATAACGGAAAGACGAATCAGTTTGAAAAATTTTGGTTCTTTTTTTATATAAATATATTTTATTTTTCTATATTAAATTATCAAAACTTTTATTTAGATGCTAACTATTGATAACGTTATGACAATAAATTTAATTAAAATAAAAATGTTAGAAAATTTATTTAAGTAGTTTATAAAAATACGAAATTTGGTCCACAAATTGATTCTTAAGGAACACCACTGATCATTGTCATACTATCCATTTTTCCATTATCAAATGATTGTTTTCTGTACAGTTTATTTATCAATATATTTTGTTCATTGTGAATATAGAGAGAAAGTTGACTGGAATAATATTCAAAGGCATATACAGGTTTGAAAGATGTCAAAAAGGATCTTAAAAAACTTTATGCGAACGATTAGAGCCACACTACGGATAGCATCAGCATTATTTTTTTTTAAGGGTTGGGGCGGTAAGCAGGTGACATGCAATATTTCACTATTGGTAACATACAACAATTGCATAAATTAACATATTAACGACATAAAATAGTTCGATTAAGTGAAATATATTACAGAAATTACTAAGATACAATAGCACAAAAATAACAAATGGAAATATTATTTTAATAAATAATTTTCTTTTTTTTTTAAACTTCTCCGAAATTCATGTGACCGGTAATTTTAGCGTGTTGTTGTGCTTGAGATTGACCAGTGAGTGGGGTGCTGCAAACTAAACAACGTAATGTGAAGCCTGCCAGATCGGTGTACTGACGTTTCTAAAATTATAATAACTTAATTAATTTTTATCAATTATATTTAGAATTATTCTATAATATAAGTATCTAATTAATTATTTATAATATATACAAAAATTTTTTAATTATAACTAAAAATAAATAAATTATATTTAACTTAAAATGAATAATTATAATTTAATAGTGATTTTCGATTTTTCGCGCAGTTAACATTGCGTTTTTTTCTAACTTGGTAAAAAATTATTAGAATTTTGCCGATTAGAGACACTTTTGTTTGAATTGTTATAACGGCGGTTCGAAATACATGTGTCTCGTATGTAAATTCTCAAATTTAAATGGTGTTGATTTGCCACTCTTCAACAAATAATGACTACTCATCAACAAATGATGAATAGCAAATCAAATGATAAGTAGCAAATCAAATGATAAGTAGCAAATCAAATGATAAGTAGCAAATCAAATAATTAATAGCAATCAAATGATTAATAGCAAATCAAATGATTAATAGCAAATCAAATGATAAATTGCAAATCAACAAATGATAAATAGCAAAATAAATTATAAATAGCAAATTGCTTGATGAGTAGCAAATCAACAAATGATAAGTAACAAATCAAATGATGAGAAGCAAACCAACAAATGATAAGTAACAAATCAATTGATGAGTAGCAAACCAACAAATGATAAGTAACAAATCAAATGATGAAAAGCAAATCAACAAATGATAAGTAACACATCAAATGATGAGTAGCAAACCAAGAAATGATAAGTAACAAATCAAATGATGAGAGGGCAAACCAACAAATGATAAGTAACAAATCAAATGATGGTTAGCAAATCAAATGGTGAGAAGCAAATCAACAAATGATACGTAACAAACTGATCGATGAGAAGCAAACCAACAAATGATAAGTAGTAAATCAAATAATGAGCAATTATCTCAACTGTGTTGAGATATATATTTATATAATTATATTATATATAAAACATATGTAATTATTTCAACAATGTTTAAAAAAAAAGAGGAAAGAAGAAACAAATCTACTGAAGCTAACCAATTAGTAAAACATTTCGGTAATTGTATTCTGTTTGTAGATATAAAACTGGATAGGAGTATAGAAAAAAAACTTAAACACCTCATGTTTAATTCTTATTAAATTTTTGAAAAGAAACATTAAATGCTTAAACTTTTAAAAAAATTTAAATTAAACGTTTAAAAAAATTTAAATTAAACGTTTAAAAAAATTTAAAGATTTCTCTAAATAAATAGGATCTTTTATATAGGTTTATAGATAGGATGGTTTATAGATTTTCACAATGTTTTCTTTCTCTAAAAAAGTGTTCTTAAAAACAACAAAAAGATTTTATTCTGAAGTAACCAAGGTCTTGAATACACTCAATCCATTCTTGAATATAAAGTAGCATAATCTTTTTATTTAGCATGAAAAAATTTAGCATGACATTTCAAATAAAGCATGACTTCACAGTTTGTGAAGTCATGCTTCATTTGAAACTATATATTCATGATGTATTTGCAAAGAAAAATTTATTTAGATAACAATTTTACATAATCAGATTACATCTCAGGAAGAACCTTAATAAAAAGAAGGTCACACTTGATGTTATCATCAGAAAACATCCAAAGCAGTGCACAAAAAAACAAAAAAAGACACTAACAAGATTTTTTATTATTAGTATTAAAGTTACCCTTGATAGACATTACTTTCCTTAATTTCCAGTAATTTCTAGGATACCACATAACTTTGATCTTATTTTGTTTTATATCTTTATTAAAGAATTACTTGAAATCTTACCTCTAAAGTGATTCTGCTTACTGATGACACATCAGCCATGACAAAAATTCATCACTAATTGATTGCTTAAAACAAGCTTGAAACAAGCATCTTGAATGTGACCTTTCTTATGTGACAGGTTGTGATAAGTCTTATGTGACAGGTTGTAACAGGTCTTACATGAAAAGTTGTGACATGTCTTATGTGGCAGGTTGTAACAGGTCTTATGTGACAAGTTGCAACAGGTCTTATGTTATTAGTTGTGACAGATCTTATGTGACAGGTTGTGACAAACCTTATATGACAGGTTTTATGTGATAGTTTTTGACAGATCATATGTGACAGGTTTTGACAGGGGTTATGTGACAGGTTGTGACAGATCTTATATGACAGGTTGTGATGTTGGTCTTATGCAACAGGTTAAGACAGGTCTTTAGTGACAGGTAATTAAACTAGAGATTTTTTGATAAATTTAAAAAAATAAATAATATATAAAAATAAATTTATATATAAAAATAATATATAAAAATAAATTTATATATAAAAATACAAAACTAATATTAGTCAAGAATATAAAAAAATTTAAAAAAATCTTGATTTTTATAAATTATGTTTCAAGAACTTTTAGTTAATAATAACAGGTACAACCAAAAATGTCTGCTAGCATTAGATATTTTTAAAATGTAATATGCCTATCAAGAATTTATGTTATATAATATACAAGGTGGCCACTCAAATTTGAAAATGAAATTCCATGACTTTTCCATGACTTTTCCATGACTCTTCATAAACTTTTATGATAAATCACAAAAGTAAAATATTTAGTACTTGCCATGCACTAAGCATATGCAACTTGGTCATTATAAAACATACAAACCAAAAACTAATTGGTAGAAATTTCTAAAATCATGTCTAAAAAAAACTCTTTTTCTTTTACTTCTTTGATAACTGCAAAAATATATTTTTCAAAAAAGACTTAGACGTACTAGTACTTTTGTTTGCATCATAAAAATATCAAAAGCAGGAAAAAAATAAAAATAATTTTAAAAAGTTCCATGAATTTTCCATGATTTTCCATGAAAATTTAGGAATTCCATGACTTTTTCCATGACGAAATAAAATTCCAAGACATTTCCATGATTTCCATGACCAGTGGCCACCCTAAATATAATTGTGGTATATTATGGAATCCTAACTTAAGCTTTAATTTCCAGACCTTTGAAATCTCAAGTTCTTGAATGGTATTTTTAGGTGAAGACTTTGCTCGGTTCTGAAATTATCTTAACTATTGCAAAGACAATTCCTAAAGGGAATAGAAGAAAAAAAGCTATTACTACCAGCATATATTTATTTTGTTTACTTTTATTTATCAAGTGGAGAACCTCATTACTTTGAGTAAAAAAAATATATATTTTTTAGGAAATTTATTGAGCTAAACACTATGTAAAAGTTCTTGCTTATTTTATCATCTTCAAATTAAGGACGTAACCATTATTTAACAAAGCTTTTATATTATGTAAAAATGAATTTTTATGTAACAATTTTGTATTTTCTTGTGTTCCAAGAGATACCAGGAGTAAGTTACTTTAATAAGTTACCTTTAAGCTACCTTTAAGCTACCTTAATATTTTACTTGTTAAGTAAGTTATTTAAATTACTTACAAATGCTTTTGATGAAATATTTTTAAATGATAACAATTATCGAATTGTGTTTGTTTCTATAAATTTTGATATTATTTTGTAGTTTGGATGCTTTTTTTTATCATTTTTGTCTTTGGATGCTTTACTTTTTGTGTGAGTTTGTTTCTATGCATTTTGTTGTTGTTATTTTTGTAGTAATTTTGTTGCATTTTATTGTTGCATTTCTTTGTTTTTAGTTTTTTGCTTTTGTTATTGTTTCTATGAATTATGTTGTTATTTTTTTTTTTGTTTCTTGAGTTTTTTTGATATTGTTGTGAATATTAAATTCTATGAATATTGTTATTATTAATAAAAGCTAATTTATTTAACAAAACTCTTTATACAAAACAAAAAACTTGTAAATGAAAAACCTTTTTTGCATCTTCTGCTAATGCAAGGGCTTCAATTTGTATGTTTATATCAGACGTATGAAACACAGTTTTTGTAATAACTCCATTCTCTTCTAACCCTATTGCATCATAATGAATTCCATCATATAAAAGAAACACTCGTTTGTGGTAGTTTTTATTTTCACCTGTAAATAAATTAACAAAAATAAAACAAAAAATAAATTAAAACAATTTAATATTATTATAATTAATATTATTCTTATAACTATTATAATGTTATTATTATATTTAAAACAAATATAATAATAAATATTAGGCTTTGATTTAAAAAAGCTTACTTCCCATATTCATTTTTTAATATAATATAATTATATTATAGAACAAAAACTCTAACATTTTCACACCTGTTAGTTTCACCAGAGCATTCTGCACACTTCTATTAATAGATTTCATAAAAATGTGTGAAAGTATAGTAAGCATAAAATTGTGTGAAAGTACAATGAAAGTAATTATAGTATAATTGTAGTATAATGCAATGTAAGCATAATGCAATAATAATGCATTAACTGCATTTAGAGAACTAAATAATTTTCTGGTATTTTATTTCATTAAATTCTTCAAAAAAGTATTTCTGGTTGATTTTGTATATAAGCAGGAAATAATTCAAACTTTTACATTTATGACAAAACAAGTAGAGCAATGTGCTGGACATGTACATGAGCTTTACATGTAAACTCTTATTAACTTCTATAGACTCAATAACTTAAACTTTTAATATTCACAATGTTAATCATTCTTGTAAATATATAGGATTGTACTATAAGATTTAGATGCAGAGTTGAATAACATTTCTTAAAACAGGATATACTGAACTGCACTTTTTTGTTCTGAGCATTTTCCCTAAAAATATTTCATACACAAATGATTTAATTAACATAAACTATTGCTTATTTACAAGTTCCATTTCATTTTTTATCTTATTATAATAGAACAGAATAACAACAAAATAAATAAAAATAAAAAATAGTATCCAGTCAAAACAAGTGTAAACAAGTAAGTTTACATTTATAATAAATAAGCTATAGTGTTTACAATATTTCAAATTTATAATTCTTTTCCCTTAATTGTTACAAAATCTATATTTATTATTTATACACTTATTATATTTTAAAATTCATGTTATAATAATAATTTTCAGCATAAACAACTATGTTTATGCTGAAAAAGGATGATAGTCTGTTCCAGACCAAATCATCATAAACTGTTTCAAGAAACAAAGAATATAAGAAGAAGCATCTCCCTAATTTAGATTTTTATCTTTCTTATGATTTTGAATTAAAGAAGTTGTACTGTAATATACACTATTCACTAACAAACTTAATAATTATATAACTATATACTGAAGTATAGAAAAATTTATAAATGTTCTTAAATGAACTTACCATATACATCCAATCTTCCTGACTGAATATCTGCAACATTTATTTCAATCTCATTTTGAGTAGACAAAACATTAATCTCTATTGCTCCTTAAATGAAAACATGATTCTTAGGCATCTATAAAGCGAAATCGATTAAAAAAAAATATTATTTAAAGAAAAAATTGTCGATTGTTTGATGTTTTGTCAAATATTAAAAGAAAACATTGTTTGAAAGAAAAAAAATATTCAAAACGATGATTTGTATGGTTATTTTAAATATAATCGTTTAACCTCCCCAGTGATCCTTCTGCTTTAACCAAAGACAGTAGTCAGTGTTGGATTTTCCAAGAAAAGCATCATTATATGTTATTGGATCAGCTGCAATGCACTCAGCTGCTAGAACTCGTAAATCATCTGCATAAATTTCTGAGTTGAAAAGCACAAAACTGTGAAACAATACACAAATTTATTATAAACTTCTTTGATCCATTTTTTCTTCATGTTTTTATGTTATATTATCTTTATTTATGATATTATCTATATATAAATATATATAAATATATAGATGTACTTTTTTGTTTAAATTTTATTATAAATCTTAAAATATTTCACTAAAAAAAAATTTTTTATCATGTTTTTTATTTAAGTGTATATATAAAAATTACATTGTAATTAAGTAGTAATTAATACAGTAAACCTTAGGACTAGACAGTAGGCCTAAAACCTAGACAATATTTTTTTTTTTTTTTTTTTTTTTTTTAACATCTTCACTTCCAACAAGGCTGCAAGCAACCACTATAAGAGTTGGAAGTTACTGGAAGAGAAAAGACTAAATCTGTAGAGCAAGATAACGATTGACTGATGACTTAAAAGATTGCAAATTATATGAATCAGGAAAGCAAGATGAAGGAAGCGAATTCCAAAGAACTGATGTTCGAGGAAAAAAACTAGAAGAATAAGAGTTTTTGAAGCACTTAGGAACAGTCACAGAAAAAGGATGAGACTTAATTGAATTGCAAGTAACACGAGAATGAATTTTAGTAGATGGCACAAGGGACGCTAGCTCTTTAGAGCAGTGCCCATTATAGTATTTGTAGAAAAGAGAAAGAGAAGCAACATTACGACAAAGTGACAAAGGTTGGAGATTGGCTGCCAGAGCAGGTCGAATTACAAACGAATTGTAAACTATGTTTACAATTCGTTTTTGCACCTTGTCTAAAAGAGAAAGAGCATCATTAGAAGATCCGCCCCAGATGTGGCAACAGTATTCCATACAGGGACGGATTTGAGATTTATAGAGATAGAGAATAGAATCTGGACTAAGAAAGTGTCGAGCTCGATAAAGAGATGCAACCTTAGCAGATGCTAATTTTGCAATGGATTTGATATACGGTTTAAAAGAAAGATCAGAAGTAAGAATTAATCCTAGAAGATGAATGGTAGATGACTCATCTAGTACATTACCATTCATAAATATAGGAAGATCTAAATTATTACGATAACAATTGGCCGAATAAAATTGAGTTTTATCTGAATTAAAGTTCACCAGCCACTGTGAGCCCCATGCTGTAGCAGAAGTGAGATCCTTTTCAAGCTCAGATACCCCCTCCAAGCAATCAGAGAGTGTAGGCTTCTTATCATGACAAGAGTAAATGGTAGTGTCGTCAGCGAATAATGCCACCTTAGATGTGAGAATATCTGGAAGATCGTTAATGTAAATTAAAAAGAGTATAGGGCCAAGGATTGAACCTTGAGGAACCCCTGAAGTTACAGGATGTGAAGAAGAGTGTTGTCCATCGAGGACAACTTTTATACTACGATTGGAAAGAAAGGACTCAATAATCTTAAAGACGTTACCAGCTACACCATAAGAAGAAAGCTTATGGAGAAGACCAGCATGCCAAACTTTATCAAAAGCTTTAGAAATGTCAAGTGCGATAGCCTTAACCTCTCCACCTTTATCTAATGCACGGTAAAACCTATCGGTTATTACTGTTAGCACATCAGCTGTAGAACGAGAAGACCGAAATCCATATTGATGATCAGAAAGTAAGTTATTTGATTCAAGATGAGAGATTAAGTGTTTGTTGATTAAAGATTCAAAAACCTTGCTTATGACAGGAAGGAGACTAATGGGACGGTAGTTAGATGAATCAGATCGCTCTCCGGAATTTTTGAAAATAGGGATAACAGATGCTGCTTTCCAGCATGATGGAAAACAAGACTCTGATAAGCACTTGTTAAATAATTTAGAAAGTATGGATGAAAGCTCCGGAGAACACCTCTGCAAGACTACAACAGGAATGTTGTCAGGACCACAAGCTGTTGAAGAGTCTAAGCAGGAAATTACTTTAGATACAGAAGCTGAAGTGATGCGAATGTCAAGCAAGGGATCAACCTGTTTGACGGCTATGTCAGGTAAAACGCAACTGGTGGAATCAAGAGATGATATTGATGAAAAGTTCTTAGCAAACAATTCAGCTTTGTCTTTAGGTGAGGTGATAAAGTCTGAACCATACAAGAGAGAAGGAATAACAGATTTGCCCTTATTATTGATACTGTTAAAGATTCTCCAGAAGTCTCGAGAGCCTAATTTTTGTGATGAGATACGAGATTTAATGACCTGAGAATAGCGAGCTTTGGCATCAGACAAAACCTTTTTACAATGGTTTCTGGCGATAGTGAACAGATGTCTGTTTTCTGGAGAATTGTTTTGCTGATAGATATGGAAGTAACGGTTTCGATTAGAAATTGCTGCAGCGCAATGTGAGGAAAACCAAGGAGAAGAGTGAGGCTTGACCTGGAATCGTCGAGAGGGAATAAAAGATTCCATGCCAGCCTGAATCCACGAAGTTATGTAAGAAGCACATTTGTCAGCAGGAAGACGAAAGATTTCTACCCAAGGGCCATCACGAAGAAAATCACGGAAAGAGTCCCAGTCAGCTTTAAGGTAGTTGTATGTGGTACGATGATAGGGGGATTCTGATGAAGTAGAAGAATTTGATAATAGTTTTAGAGAGATCAAACCGTGATCAGAAGTACCTAAGGGTGAATGTGGAGAAATTGAGCACTGACTAGGATCCAAAACAAGACATAAGTCGAGTAGAGAAGGTAAATGATTAGGGTTGTCTGGAAAACGAGTTGGAAAGTTGACTATTTGAGTTAGAGATTGAGAAAGGCAAAAGTTGAGGGCCTTAACGCCAGCAGAGTCACTGACACTAGAGCCAAGCCAATCGGTGTGATGGGCATTAAAGTCACCAACAACGACGATATTGGCCGATGGATAAAGAGAGAGGGCTTGGTCAATTTGATCAGAAATAACATCAAGAATAGCGCAATCTTGGGATGAAGGAGAGCGATATAGAACAAAGAGAAAGGCGATAGAGTGAAGTTGTGCTAAACGAAAGCACATAAATGAATAGTCTGTAGATTCAAACCTAGTTTCATGACAAATGGGTGAGTTCTTACGAATGTAGATGCCCAGGCCAAGCATGTGATTATTGGAGTCTTTACGAATTAAAGGAAGATAACCATCAACACTAAGATCACAAGATGGGACAGCCGAACTCAAATTAGTCTCACAAAGAGCAAGTAGGTCTGGTGAACTTTGCAAGAGATAAGACTCAACAGAAGAAAAGTTACTTCGAAGACCACGAATATTAGTAAATGATAGGTTTAGAGAACTTGGTGATGATGATGGTTTTTTGTGTTTTTTAGTTTTAGGTACTTTGGTCATTTTAAATTTATAAAGAACTTGACTCAAGTATAGATAGTACTCAGTACACTATTTAACAACTAAGCAATAGCCTCATTACTATTAATAAACCCTAAGCCGTAACAAAGGGCTCCAAATGTGGCCTCTGCAATGCACACCAAAAGTACAAACAGGGACACCACCCATGCGCAACATGGCACTGTTAGACCTAATAGACCTAAAACCTAGACTGTAGGCCTTAAGCCTATGTATTAAGGACACCTAAAATAAATTTCATCTTTAACAGTATTTTTTTTTAAAAAAAAAACATTTTTATTTATTTCCTCTGAAACCATCTTTTCAAGCAAAAATTTGTAAAATATTTTGGTCGAAAATATGGTTTTAGAAGACTTCTAACTCTGTTAAAATAATACATCAACTTTTAGTGAATAATTACAAAATGTACCTCAAGCTAGCAAAAAGACATGAATTATCAGCAGGAACAACCCTAATAAAAAAGATAAATTATCAGCAGGAACAACCCTAATAAAAATAAAATATTTTTTTAAAACAAAAAAAAATTATATTTGAAAAAAACAAGTCTAGTTAAAAATTTTTTAACAAGTTAGATGGTACAATATAATAATTAAAAAAGTAAAATTATCAAAAAATTATTTATAAATTACTTTCTAACAAGTTTTTTTGAACAACTTGATGCCAAACTTGAAGATTTTGAGTTATCCAGTACTTTTTGATTTTCAACGATTAAGACATCACCTGATCTTATTATAGAAGACTCGAGCAAAGTATCTGGGTTTGTAAAGTCGATTGTTTTAGGAGGATATCCACACATCACTAAAGAAAAAAAAATCAAATAATCTGGATTGTTAAAGTCAATTGTTTTAGGAGGATATCCGCAAATCATTAAATTAAAAATTAAAAGTGTCTAGGTTTTTACAGTCAATTGTTTAAGGAGGATATCTGCATATCACTAAATAGGAGGATATCTGCATATAAGGAGGATATCTGCATATCACTAAATAGAAGTAGGATATATCCAAACAAAATATTTTTGCTTTAAAACTTATTTATTATTAAACTTATTTTATTATTAGTAATGATCCAACATCAGGCTCAATGCGCTGCTTAATATTCACTTGTTGATTCAAGTCCCAGCTCAGTCAACTCAGTGTATAAGTAGCACTGTTTCCTTGACAGTCAGATAAATAGAATAAGGCATCTTAATAATAATATATCATTAACAGTTATTGGTTATATATTTATGAAAAGCTTATAAAAATAACTTATGAAAACTTCATTAAAAAAGCTTATGAAAATAGAACAGAAAATACCTAAACAGTTTATAAAATTTTTAAAAACTAAAAAAAATATTAAAATAAACAATTCTTTGTCTGTAATCTCTATTTTAATTAATGCATAACTTTTAAAATAATATCATAATTAAATTCTACTATTATTTAAAAAGGATCTCTGCTTTGAAATAATATGCTTATGAAATGGTTTGTTGAAAATGATTTATTGTCAAAAATTCATAAGAAAGTTTGATCCTCTTATTAATAACTTCTAAGGTAAGCTTAATTAAGTAATAAGTATACAAATAATACAAATAAGTAGCCTCCTCGTCTGTAGTGGCCTTTTCGGCCTTGAGGAGGTGAATTAAAATAAAAAAAAATTAAAAAAAATAACTTCTAAGGTAAGCTTAATTCCCTTATTAACAACTGATTTCTTTATTTTACTTAATAGCAAGTCAAAAATGAAAAGTAAATTAAAAATTAAAAAAAGAAATGCTTAACAAAACTATAACAAGTAATAATAATATAATATATATAACAAGTAATAATAATCAAAATGTTTTGTTGAATTTAAATTTAAATATTTTTACCTTTTTGTATAGACTGTGGAATAGACGTCAATTGATAAATAGCTTCTTGGAGTTGTCTAATAGTAGAGCTAGAAGTTAAACCATCCAATGTCTTTCTTTGACCACCATCAAACTGACAACGCAAAACCTAACAATAAAAAAACAATTAAAACAAAAACTATTGAAATTAGATTAAAATTAATTTATAATAATTTATAACAATTCATTAAACTTTTTATATATTTTATATAATTTTTTAAATATATATAATCTATATATTTATTATATATTTATATAACTTGAAAACTTTTTATGTTTATATAAAATGAAAACTTTTATATAAAAAACTAAAAATTATTAAAGTTAAAAAAGATTTTTTTGTTCTTACCAATTTTTTTGTCATTCTTGTTTTTTGCTGCAGTGTAAGAGTTTTTTCATTAATAAGTTAAAAAACAAGTTAAAAATTAAAAAGTTGAAAATAAAATATTTTTTTTCAAAAAGAATAAAATATTCTTGGAAAATTAGAATTAAAAAATATATAATAATTTAAATTTTATTTATTATAAACAGTTAGTAAATATCAAAATAAAAAGATGATAAATTTTGGATAAAATATTTGAAACTCCATATGATAAATACTGATAAAACAAAAAATAAACAAATTATAAAAAAACAAAAATTTTAGTTAAAATATCTTATAGTGCAAAATTATACACACATAAAACATTACTGATGTGTCATACTGAAATCAATAATAAGAGCTTCACTATATGCACCAAATGATACTTTACATTTCATCAAGCAGTATCTATGTATAAAGAACATTTATTAGAACAAAACGAACAAACAAACAGACAAAAAACTGTTTCTTTATTATTCTTTCTTTTTTTTCTTGATATGTCTCTCTCACTCTCTCTCTCTCTCTATATATATATATATACATATATATATATATATATATATATATATATATATATATATATATATATATATATATATATATATATATATATATATATATATATATATATATATATATATATATATATATATATATATATATATATATATATATATATATATTAGGCTGGGTCGAATTTTTTTATCTTTCATGTACATGAACAAAAAGTTGTCTTGGCATCAGTACAGTATGAAAATAATATTTAAAGATTTTTTATGAAACGTTTAGGGGTCCTAACTTTTGATTAAAGTCTTACCTTATTTGATGTATTTTAACCATTTCCTTGGTACAATCTAAATACGCACCAACTATAAATCATTGACTAAAATGCATTGGCAAATGGTTTAGCACCTAACTATAAGTGCTTAAAAAGAAATGGAATAAATTTTATAAGGTTATTTACATGTGACGTCACCAACATTAGCAACAAACCATGTGTTGGATTTTTTAAAAACAAGCAAAATATCTAATATATTATTTTGTAATTTTATTTTCTTCTTTGCAATAATAGATCTATAGTAAAATTCAAGTAGGCTAATATAGATGTATACTACAGTAGGCTATAGTTTAGACTGTAGAAAGATCACTTCATTTAACATGTAGGCCTATTTATGAGAGGGCTCAACATATTATAGTCTGTGTAAATATTGGAATATTTATTGACTAAATTCTCACAAAAAATTGTTTTAACAGCTTTTATTTATTGTAAACATAACTTGTTGTAGTTTTTTTTATTATTTTAGACAAATTATATTAAATATGGATAGTATGTGTACACGAAGTGCAACTTAACATCCATTGTTTGGGCAGTTAGTTGATCTTCCTGAAAATCAAATCCCATCATATGAAGACGTTATTAAGATGTTCTATTATTATCAGAAAACAGTATTAGAAATTAGCTTGCAAGAAAGATATTCAATTTTTGCAGACAGAGTGAAATGTGTTTATTCAAAAGCAAGTATTCTCACAATAGAAGTGAATAGCACAATCATTAGGATTAGAAGACTTATGGATAAAGTACATACACTTGAAAAATATTCCGATTCAAAAAGAACATCAGACACGTTCACTGAGAAGTTGAATTCTTTTAAGCAGTTATTTGACATATGTACCTGCAAATGCTTTGATTTGGGCATTAGAGATAGGAACTTATGTACATGCCCACTGCCAAATAAAATTCCATTGATAAAGTGGGATTTCAGGGTTGACCAGAAAACTGTTAGAAATATGATAATTGGTCGAGTAGACAAAGAAACGACAGCAACACTAGAAAAGAGACAAAAATGCAAATTTATGAAATCAGTGTGTGATGAAGAACAGTCAAAAAAGGTTGAATATGAAACTGAGGAAGATATTGATGAGGATGAGCATAACACGTCTGAAAGTAATTATACATCAGAGGAAGAGACAGTATCAGAGCAGAACAGAAACAAGTACAAGGAATTATGTAAAGCAGTTGATCAATGCAAAATTAGCAACAGAGATACATGTCTTATTGTTAATGCTGTTTTAAAAGACCTCAGTATGTTGTCTGCAACAATTCTTGATCCTTCAAAGCTACGTCGACTAAAGGATTTCTGGAGAGATACTCTGGTTGAAGAACATATGCAGAGCAATGAGGAATTGTGCTGTATATGCTTTGATGGAAAACAAGACGTTACATTAGTTGAGAGTTTTGGTTGTAGAAGAAGTAAAAAAGAAGAACACTATAATATTGTCTTGTATCCAGGAAACATATACATCAATCATGTAGTTCCTGAAAGTAGTAAAGCTGCTGATATAACAAAGGAGTTAATGTCAGTTATTATAGAGACAGACTCCATAGAAAGCATTTAAGATGTTGTGTGTGATAACACAAATAATAATACAGGTAAAAGCAATGGAATCATAAGAAAATTGGAGGAGAACTAAGGTAGACCATTACAGTGGTTGGTATGCCTTCTACACTGTAACGAGCTGCCATTTAGAAGGTTTTTGGCAGGCGTGGATTTTGCTCGAACTACAGGACCTTCCACATCGACAGGTACAATTAGCTCAGCTCTAGAATATGATCTGAATGAATTGCCTGTAGTTAATTATTTGCCAATTACTGGTAAGGTGACTGATTGTGATGAAGCTGTCAAGAAGGATCTTAGCACAGACCAACTGTACTTTTTTAAAGCATGTCTAGCAGTACAGCGTGGACGTCAGGCTTCTACAGATATTGATTTCCTCAAGAAGAGTTTACCTGGAAATATAAGTCATGCTCGGTGGTTGATGAAAGCCAACAGGATTTTGCATCTCTACATGTCTAGAGAGGTGGCATCTAAACCTCTCAGAAGAGTAACGCATTTCATTTTGAATTTTTACAGACCCTCTTGGTTCAAAATCAAATCAAATTTTTCTTGCCAAAATGGTGATAACAACTTCTTTTACTTAGTTCAGTTGTTTCATGAACTTGATGCATTAGATCAGGCTGTGGTTCGTCCTGTTCTCAAAAATAACTGCTACTTTGCGCATGTTGAAAACATTCTGTTAGCTGCAGTTAGTGATAGTGATATGGAAATTTGTTGTTTTTCAGTAGAACAAATAATAAGAGCAAGAGAATAGCAGACAAATAGTAACATACCGGTTCGCGCCTTTGATAAGAAGGATATAACATTAAATCTGGCTGAGACATCGTTTATTAACATGATTGACTGGGACCAGAGTAATGTTACGTCTCCTCCGATGCTATCACACCTTTCAAATGATCAACTTACTTACACACATCCAATACTACTGCCCGATGTTCCATGTCATTCACAGGCAGTAGAGAGAACAATTAAAGACGTTAGCGCTGCGAGCTGTAAAGTTTATTGGAGAAAGTCCCGTCATGGCATGGTGTTACAGAGCAAGAAATCCAGATTAGAGATAGCAAAAATAGACAGCAAGAAAGATTTTATTAACAGTTAGGTTAAACAACTTTGTATTGTTGCTGTTTAACATTGATTTGTTACAGTTTACATTCTTTTTAATTTGTAATACATTGCAATACATTACACTAACATTGGGTATTTATGTAGTCTTTATAGTCAGAGTTGGGACCTGTAGACACTGTCCATAAAATAAAAAGTGAGGTTTTTTTAAACGAGTACATCAAAATGCAACTTTTTAGACATGTATAGGATCTCCAACTTAATATTTTCGACCCACCCTAATATATACATTTCGACCCACCCTAATATATATATATATATATATATATATATATATATATATATATATATATATATATATATATATATATATATATATATATATATATATATATATATATATATATATATATATATATATATATATATATATATATATATAATATATATATATATATAGTACTGCTAAAATTGTAAAGGATATCTACAATTTCATTAAAAAATTCCACTTTTTAAACATAAAAAATAATTAGAAAGATAAAATTGTCTTTCTAATTATTTTTCGAATTTTCATTTCATTCAACATCAATCCAGTGGATCAATTATATAGGGCTTGTCCTTTGATTTTAAAGTTGTGAAGGGTTTCTAAAGTGATAAGTCCCCAAACAATACAACAGCAGATAAAAAGATATTTTTAACAGAGTCTGGATTTTTCAATTAGTTTCCAAGTCAGCGATTGTTGAAAAAAATTGCTGATAAACTATTTTATCAGCAATTTCTGATCATTTTTACTGGCATGATTTTGACTGAATTATGCACAATATAATATTTAGATATAAGAACATCACAAGTGCCAAATAATCATTTTTTGTTTTAATGGTCACTTCTCTTTGAGGTTGTCTTTTCTGATGAGTTCACAATTGCAGTCCTAGATGACAGAATCCAGACAGGTCGAAGAAAGTCAGGAGAAGAGTTTAAATCTGACTGCTTAAAGAAGACTGTGAAATTTCAAACAAAGATCATGGTCTGGGGAGCCATATCTGTGTACAGCACAAGTGGACTACACATAGTTGATGGGACAATGGACCAGAACAAGTACATTAAAGTGCAAGAATGTCATCTAATTCCTTATACCAGAGAGTGGTTTGGTGATAGAGAATGGATTTTTTAATAGGATATTGCCCCATGCATCACTGGAAAAAAAAATGAAAGGAGTGATTTGCAAAAAGGTACTTAAATGGCCCACATAAGTACTTAAATGGCCCACAAACTCTCGAGACATGAATTAAATTTTTTTCTTGAGACTTTGTGGGCCATTTAAGTACTTATATAGACCTTTTCGCAAATCACTCCATCCATTTTTTGAGAACTTGAGATCCACATTGTACCCATTACAAAAAAAAAACAACCAAATTGATTGAACAGTTGGTTCTGGTGTGGTTCCATAGTTAAAAAAATTAAAAAACTTTGCCAAAGTTTGATTATGTCTATGCCTAATGGTGATAGTGCCCTAAAATTGGCTAAAGGTGGCAAAACTAAGTACTGAAATGTTTGGTGGAGTATTTGAATGACATATTAAATATGTTCTTATGACTTATTCATGAAAATAAAGCGAAAGTTATGAAAATTTGAAAAATACATAATAATTTTAGCAGTACTGTGTATATATATATATATATATATATATATACACATATATATATGTATATATATATATATATATATATATATACATATACATATATATATATATATATATATATATATATATATATATTATATATATATATATATATATATATATATATTAGAAGAAAAGGTCCAGTATATATATATATATTAGAAGAAAAGGTCCAGTATTACATAGTAAAAATTAAAAGTGTTCTTAACCACTCTCCACAAGGCTAACTTTGTTCTATTATATATAAGGAATAAACATGCAAAAAATTGGACTAATTTAAGCAAATTTAGGGGTCAATAGGATTTAAACATTTTGGACAAGCACCTAATTTTATGGTATACTTGTAACAGAAATCACATTGTTGAGTGTTTATATATAGTTTTTAGTTTTGTTTTTCTGAACAGCCCTTCTGGGACACGATGCAAAGTAATTGTTCTAGTTCTTTGTGCAATTTGTAAACAGCAGACATCTTGCCATCAACAAATAATTTTTAAAAATTGAAATTTTTTTAAATATATAGTATTTTTGAATTTTTATTCTAACTATAGAAGAAAAGCTTAAAAGGTTAGTAATTTGTATCAGTTGCTTTATGCACATATTACATAATTACAGTTAATTAGTTACCATGAATAGTTAATAAATAATCTATTGTTTATTAAATGGATTAGTGTAATATTATCAATTTGTTAGTCACATAATGAGGCCTTAAAACAATTGCTGTTGTTTTTAAAATAAAATGAACATTGAACAATTGAACATAACATTCATGAACAGCAATTTTATGACAGTATTTATTATTTAGTACTTTTTTATATCCACAGGCAGGTAATTAACTACATAATGGCAGCTGCAACAAGAAGTTCTGCTGAAATTTGGCTTGTCGACAAGGCCACGAATCAATTCTCTTCAGCAAGATTGGCTACAAACAGTGATGCCATCCGCTGCCTCCTCTTTTACCACCTCAAAGAACACCTCACTGTGGAGGACAGTATAAACCACACAATTAAAGATATCAATATGATTTGGAGCAAAGCAAGAATTCCAACTCAGAAGATTGATTCTGGTGAAAGAAAACTGAAATTGTATGATGAATATTAACTGTTAAAGGTGAATAGGACGAAAGCATATAAAAGCTGCAGATTTAAAGAGCAAATCTTCAAAGACAACAAAGATGGAACTTTTTGACTTGGCCACAAAGAATGCTTTGAACACCATGATGAACAATGAAGACAGACAATTCCTAACAATGCAGAGAGATGTCACCAGTTCAAGCATGGCTAAAGTGGATTGCAATCTTGCAGAGAAAGAGACGAAGAGAGCTTGTATAGAAACTAATGAAAATCGAAGACTGAAAGAGACAGAAAAGTTGTAGCAAATAGAAACATCTGGTCCTGGTTTGGATATCAGTTCTTCGTCTAAGTCTGAAGACGAGGACGACGTCGACGATGAAGACTTCAGATTTTCATCATCATCATCTGCTTAAACTCCTTCCTCAATGCCATAAATGACTAAAAAGCATTGATAGCAACTCCAAAAGTTGGAGGGGCTTTAGATAGAGTAAATCTTCTTGATCATGGAGCTATGTATGTTGTTGCATCAGTAGCAAAGGCTTTAGGCCATCCTCTTGATGACCTGACACTGTCTAGGATCAACATCAGAAGGTCACGGATGGCTCCACGAAAAAAAGTAGCTGAAGCAGAGAATAGTTCTTTTTCAACCGAATTTCCTCTTCTTCTCCATTGGGATGGAAAACTGCTTGGGGACATAGCTGGTGCAAAAGAAACCCTTGATTGAATTGCTGTGATCATCACTGGAAATGGTATCGAGAAGTTGTTGGCAGAAAACAAAAATTGTAGGAGGAACTGGGGAAGAACAGACTGCTGCATACTTAAAAGTACTAGATTACTGGAATCTACAAGAAAAAGTTCAAGGTCTAGTATTTGATACAACTTCCTTCAACACAGGCAATTTTTATTGAGGAAGCCATTGGCCATGAATTTGTAAATATTTGATGCCGCCATCATCAGTGAACCAATGATACTTGCTGTTTTTGGTGGGACGGGTGGACCAGAAGTTGGTCTTTTTAATAGGTTTCAGAAGAAATGGCCATACAACAGGCAAACAGAGTATTTGCCAGCTAAAGACCAAATCTTCAATGAGGATACCGAAATTCTTTGGACAGAGATGGTTTCCTACTAAACCAAAACCATAGGACATCAGCAGCCTCGGGAAGATTACCTCAAGCTCCTTCAGCTATGTCTTGTCTTCCTCCGTGGAAGCAATTTTAAGATAGACTTCCAGTTCCGATCTTCAGGAGTAATACATCTTGCTCAATGGATGTTGAAGGCCATCTGTTCTCTAAAAATGGTGCTATTTGAAGGCCAGTTGGAATTGATTGCTAAAGAAAAGCGAGGTCTGAAGAAGCTGGCACTCTTTGCTTCTCTCATTTATGGACGTTTCTGGCACGAGGCTCCACTGGCTCCATACGCTCCCCTGAATGATGCAATGATGATCAGACTTCTCAAGAAATATCCAAACCATATCATTGTTGATGCGGCTTACACTGCATTTACTCGACATCTGTGGTTTTTCTCAGAACACCTTGTGGACTTTTTTTGACAACCGAGTCCCTCTAGATGCTAAAAGAGCCATGACAGCCAACCTCCAGCTTCCCAAGACTTAGTCAGCTCTGAAGAGAACAAGCACGTGTGGCGCAGACTTAAATCATCTTGAAAAGTTTGTGACCCAAAGAACATTTTGCTTCAAATTTTTTTCAAAAATGAAGCGAAAGGATTTGCTTCAAATTTTTACAGAAATACTCTAATATTATATGAAACAAGATAAGCCTTGTGGAGAACAGAACAGAATCTCCAAACTTAATTTTTTTGGATCACCCCAATATATATATATATATATATATATATATATATATATATATATATATATATATATATATATATATATATATATATATATATATATATATATATATATGTATGTATGTATATATATATAATATATATATATATATATATATATATATATATATGTATATATATATATATATACATATATATATATATATATATATATATATATATATATATATATATATATATATATATATACAACCCTCGGAATTAGGAAAATTGAGGTCTATATATATATATATATATATATATATACAACCCTCGGAATTAGGAAAATTGAGGTCTATATATATATATATATATAATCGAGGTTTATATATATATATATATATATATATATATATATATATATATATATATATATATATATATATATATATATATATATATATATATATATATATATATATATATATATACACACATATATATATATAAATATATATATAAATATATATGTATATATATATATATATATAAATATATAAATATATACATATATACATATATATATATATATATATATATATATATATATATATATATATATATATATATATATATATATATATATATATATATATACACTGTATATTAATATATATATACATTTGTATATATAGATGTAATGCACATTAGCTAATACCCCATTCACACCTGACAAAAAAACAAGTTTTAACAGCAGCATTTTAAACAC
>NC_061170.1:4297496-4314996 GCF_022113875.1 Hydra vulgaris
GCTTTAACAAAGGGTGATACTATTGTTAGGGCTAGGGTTGCAATTTATGATTTTATGGGATCTAAGTTTTTTTATTTACAATTAGATATGATAATGTTGAAGACAGTGAAAATATAAAAAAACTCATGATAAAAACTCTTGATGCCAAAATAGCTTATAACAAATAATGAATAAAAATTAGGTTTTAAAAAGTTCTAATCTGTTTGTCAAAAAGCTACAAATGATTCAATTTAACATCAATAGAATATCAGGAAAGAAATATTAAAAAATAAATAGAAAGAAAAAAATATTAAAAAACAAATAATAAATAAAAATTAGGTTAATATAATCCTTGTTATAAACAATTTATAAACCTTATTTACCTTACAAGTGAAAATTATAATACACTTACAGGTGAGCTTCTAAATAAGTTTCCAGATAAGCTTTTTAAGATAAGTAAGCTAATTTAATATGAAAGAAAGACTTTTATAATGGGAATATTAATTATGAATCCTGAACTCAATATGACATCTTTAACCAACTGTATAAATCTTGCAAATATCTGTACAAGTATTTTAATATATTTTCTTAAATTGCTATTGTTTTTATTTCTTGTTAAAACAATACCAAAAAGGTTTAAATAGCTTCAAAGTACAAAGAGACTTAAAATATGTTTAAATAACTAAAAACTAAGGTTTAAACAATTAAAAAACGATTTATTCTAAATTGCTTATTTAGTTTAACAGGAAGTTTTTATTTTATTTTTTAACAAAAACTAGTATATATATATATATATATATATATATATATATATATATATATATATATATATATATATACATTACTGATTTAAGGAACTGTTAGAGTTTCAGCATATACATAGACTAATTTAGGGAGAACATGCTAAGAACTAATTTAGGGAGAAGTTGCTGCTACATCAACAGGAGGTCTGAGTTAGAGCAGCAAAAAGTTTTTTTCATTATTATTCAATTTCTAATTCATTTTCTCAAAAAAAAACTATAGAAAAAAGTTGATATTTTGTGCATGAAAATGTATATATACATACATACATACATATATATATATATATATATATATATATATATATATATATATATATATATATATATATATACACATACATATATACATATATATATGTATATATATATATATATATATATATATATATATATATATATATATATATATACACATACATATATACATATATATATGTATATATATATATATATATATATATATATATATATATATATATATATATATATATATATATATATATATATATATATATATATATATATATATATAAAATAAAACATGACAAAACATTTACTCTAGCGTAACAAAAACTTTAGCGTTGCTTTTCTTCTAGTATTTTTTTCCTTCGAGATTTTTCCATCTCTGTAACTTTTTTTTTTAAAGTATTTGTAAGTTGAGCCTTTTTAATGTTATTCAAATGCGAATGAGTTTTATGCATATCTTGACGAGCTTGAAACTTTGCTGCTTCGGCACAGCCATGTATCTCAGCTTGATGGTGAGACAAACAAAATGTTCTATTACAAAATTGGCAATGCTGCCCCAGCAACTTAATGTTATTTTTACATTTTTGAAAGGAACAATGAGAGTTTATCTCAGCAAAAGATTGAACTAAGGTATCAAAATCTTCAGCAACAACTGACTGTTTATGAGTTTTCTTTTCCTTTTTTTGAGGTAATAAATCTTTTTGTTTCTGCTTAATATCCTTTTGGCATCTCAACTTATGTAGCTCATAATTTTTTTGTGGAACTGTTGATAAACAGGTTTCACACAACAACATGTCTTGTTTTACAGGCTTGGATGCACTTTCTATACAATAAAAAATAATTATTTTTATAACAATTTATAAATACATAATATTATAAATATTAAAATAATAAACATAATATTATAAATTATTATAAATACATAATGCATAAATACATAAATTTTTTATTAAAAACCCTAAAAAAATACCAGAAATTTTTTTCTTAATTATTATCTTTCTTTGTGCTGACTTTCCAAAACTTTGATGTTCCAGCAAAAACATTTCTGCTAATTCATGCACAAGGGCTCTCTCAGATCCAGTTAAAGTTGCAGGGAAAGAAAACTCATTATTCGGACTTTCTATAAACTCTTTAATAATATCCATTATAGAATCTTTATTTAAAGTTATTTTTGAGTTATTTTTGTTGATTTCGTTTTGTGTGTCAATTAACCCATGTTGTGTGATAGCTAATTCAGGAGCAGAATAATCGTTTTTATCAGGTTTATTATTTGATAATAACATGTTAGAATTTAAACTTTCTGAATTCTGCACATCATAAAAAGTGTGTGAAGAAGAACTTTTATCATTTGCTTTTAAATTTTTAAAAACATTCGACTGCAGTATAGAGGGCAATTCAAACTGTTCATTTGTAGTTACAGCTGACACTGTATTGGTACATAGTTGCTTTGCAAAACGTACATCAGCATTTTTGTTCATGTACTCACAAAATTCAGCAAGAAACTTATGATGTGATACAGTTTGAGTATCGCATACAACAAACAAGTGTCGTCTTGCACGAGTAATTGCTACATTAATACGCCTATCCTCAGATAAAAATCCAACTTCTCCTATAAAAGAATATATTTATATATATCAGGATGTTAGCCAACCTGATGGCACTGCATATAACGTGGTATTTCCAATTGTTTTAAAACTCCCAAAGGTTCATAAGATCATAGTAAAAAAAATAAAAAAATAATATCAGTTTTAGATTTAAAGTGTTGCGATACGTACAATGAGGAAATGAATTAAATTGATCAATTTTTTTATGTGTAAAAACGTGTCATCATTAACAAGCGTCATTAACAATCATTATCATTCATTCAAAAGTTGAAAAAGACTTTTTTTTTTTTAATTTTTATTGACGTCAGTTGGTCTCTAATTAAGATTTTTCAATGTTTAATAAATTATTTTATTAATTTAATTTTATTATTCAAAAACTTTTTATTTACATTTTTTTTGTATATTTTAAGTTAAGAAAGTTACAATGAAATTCGCATATAATAAATATTATACTTTAAAATAAGTTAATAACGTTTTTAAAAGAATTATTAATACTTTCTATAAAGTAAATTAGCTGGTAAAGTAAACCGAAAATAACAACAAAAAAATCAAAAATAAAACTTGCAATCAAACGTATTATCTGTTATATTAGCATAAAACATAAAAGAAGATAATTAAATAAGATGATTAATTGTTAATCAATAAAATATGTAAATTAATTTTATAAATATTTATAAATACGTAAATTAATTTTTTTCATTATTTACAAAAACAAAATTTATATTGATACTTAATGTATATTTGTAAATTGAAAAAAATAATAAATTGGTTTTTGTTTTTGAATACATTTTTTAATTTAAATACCTAATTTACTAGGTATTTAAATATGCCGCTTAAATTTAGTTGCTGCCCTCGTGCAGTGAAAGAATCTCGCTCTGCCCCTTAAAGGTCTCAGTTACTTATTTAAACTAAAGTAGCCTATTGCAACAAAAGTTTTTTTAACAAACATTTTATTTGACGATAAATTGTTGAGCCAACCAAGTTTTTTTATTAAAATATATTAAGATTTCGAAAACTTTCATTTAATTTTCATTAAAAAGCTATTGATTTAAATAAGTTTTTAAACTGTTAAATTTATCTAATGATAAAAATTATGATATAAAATATGATGAACAATAATACTAACACCTATGTAAAAAAGTTTATTTTAAGTGTTTTAAAATTTTTAGTTTCAAAATAATAAGGTATGGGGGAGTGTGTATGAAAGAGCCAGGTTTTGAAAAAGGCGATGCTATTATATCAAACTTACTGGCACCCGACCATAATTGTATTTTATTTTTTGTGTGGCAACACTGGATACCTGTCACCCACAAAAAATTTAGAGTTCTACTAAAATAAATAGCGTCGTAAAGATGCACTAAAAATTTTGAAAATAAAAAGTAATTTTTTTGGGGTTTACTTATTTATTTTTAACATAAAGAATGTTTCATTATTTAATAAAACATATATGCTGCATTGTTATATATATATGTGTACTTCTTTTCCACAAATAATATTAGATTAAAGTTTTGGTAAAAAATGTTTAATTTCAGGTTATTTTTTTTACCATACAATTTTTTAAAAGAGTCACTTTTTTATGCTATGAAAAAGGTGGCCTTTTCTATTTAAAATTAAACTGTTTTGCACATTAACGACTTCATTTTTTTTGGTAATGCTTCATTGATCATATTCTATTGAAATTAATTTTAGAATGACTTTTCCTGAAGTTGTAAAACGTAGGTGCGTTTGAATCTTAAAAAATATATTCAAATAATAACTAAAGCTGAAATAATTTTTTTTTTAATAATTAAAAATTATTTTTGTTTTAAACTTCCACACATTTTGTCAAAACTTATTTTGTATTATTGTATTCACTCATATACCATTAGCATAGTTAATACATGTGAAATGCCTTATAAGCACTATGATTCATAGATAACATTTATCGTCAAGATGTAGTCAAAACAATTTGTTCTTTTGACTAGTGTATATATATATTTTTTTATAAACGTTTGACTATTTTAATACTTTTGTTTTTTTCATTCTCATTTAATAGTTTTTATCTTTAAAAAAAAAAAAAAATGTCATTTTTTTTACCTTGTCTTCACAAGTATTAACTACAAAAAGCAACGTATTTTTTTAATAATATAGTGAAACTATTATTAAAGTTGTTTTATCATTTGTTTTATCATTGATTATCATAGAATTATATAACTTAAAGTACAATCTGATTTTTAGAAGTTTAGTTAACAGATTATTACCAAAGAATTTTGATCGAGTGACAATTTATACACAACCTTATTTTACCTCTTAAAAAACTCAGGCAAACTAAAGGAGTCCTGCAAACATGCTGCTGCATCCCTATCAATCCAATTTTACACACTGAATAAAATTACAGGAACTCAGTTTACAGTACATCGACAAAGAGGCTTTACTAAACTCCTGCATAACTGGCCATCTTATTTACTTGCTCTACCAAAGACACTTGCAAATAAACAAGGTTTTTTATGCAAAGTCAGAGCCTACATAGATTTGCTTGATGCCATGACACCATTGTCGCTTTTTTTTGGAAAAAATGTTTTGTTGGCCCACGAAGTTCAACCCCAAATTGATTTGACATTCAATAATTTAACTGCTTTAACACTAGAGGTACTCGATGAAGCATTTTGTAGTTCGATCAGAAAGTTTCCAAGAAAAGAAAAAAATGGTATTGTCTTTGTCGAATCTTGTTACTTAATGGCTGGACACAAAAAAAGAAAAAGTAAAAATAAAAAGTACCTTGACATCAAGCTAGATGACATGATCGAACACAACGACATCAAAAGATCGTTCCAGCTTAGAAAACAATGTATTGACATTTTAATACTGTTGATAAATAGTCGACTCAAGTCATTCAATGATAACCTGTTATTTGACTCCATGAAATGGCTGGATCCTCAATATTGGACCAACAAGCAAGATGGAGCAAGATGGTTCAAACGGTATAAAATAACTTATGCAACATTTTCAGGAACCACTTGCAAATGTAAATTTTCAGGAAGATAAGGTTTTTGAGGAGTGTGATTCTGTACAAATATTGGTAAAAGCACGTTATTCAAAGTTAACTTGTCTAGAAGTTTGGCATAAGTTATGGGAGTTTGGAAAAGCTCATTTTTTAAACATTTTGCTGTTAGCTGAGCTCTGCTTCTGTTTATCGTCATCAAACAGCTCAGTTGAAAGGTGCTTCAGCACACTGACAACAATTCTTTCCGATAACAGACTTCAAATGAACCATAGTACCATGGAAGAGTGCATCATAATTGTTGGAAATGATCATGTATGGTCGGATGAAGATCGAAACGATATACTAAAACAAGCCGCAAATCAATATTTAGAAAAGCGTAGAATGGTTTAATTTAAACCGAAACAGAGACTTACATCCATGAAAATCAAAGAAAAAGCAATGAACCTTCCGTTGAAACAGTTGACAGTGATAACAAGTTATCAGATTGTGAACTACCTGGTTCAGAAGAGGAAGATATCGAAAATGACGATACCACCAACGAAAATAGTGAGTCTACCAACATGCAAACATCAGATAACAAATCATCAGATGAATGAGCAGCTTTTTTTTTTGGATTTTTTTTATTTTAGACTTTTTATTAATTTATATTATAGAGATGTTTGAAAATATATAAATAGATTGTAAAAATAGACAAAAAATAATGAGCTCCCTTGCCGTATTGAAAATAAAGGTATAAAACGTAAAACAATTTTAGTAAAATATTTTTGTAAACATGATTTAAAAATTGCTCTTTCTTTATATTTATATTGACATATATTTCTCAAAAAGATTGCATGTTGTAAATCTTGTATTTTAGTTTTAGCAGTTTTTATCAAACGCTTAGCAGTTTTTATCAAACGTTAGCAGTTTTTATCAAACAATAGCAGTTTTTATCAAACGGAATTGAATTTTGAAACAAAATGGTGTGTTATAAACATTCTTTTAGTCTTTTCATTCCTGAGATAATTTACTACAATAAAATTATTACAAACTTGATTTATCAATAAGTCTGGAAAAATAACTTCAAAACTTTAAACTTTACGCAAGTATATCAAGCGAAACACTTTTAAATTTAAAAATTAAAAATTTGGTTTATAGCTTATTTTTTATTTACTTAAGTTAAGATTTATTTTCCTTTTTCAGTATATGGTTTTAATTTTCATTTTCATTATGTTTACTTTAGTTTTTCAAGCCCTATTTTTAAAACGCATGAAAATAATTACTATTTTAAAAGCCTTGGACAAGTCGCAAAACAAAAGTATTACATGCGTGATCATATAAAAACCTGAAATTGCATGTCTTTCTGTGAAAGCCTGATATATATATATAATATATATATATATATATATATATATATATATATATATATATATATATATATATATATATATATATATATATATATATATATATACACAAATTAATAGAAAATTAACCCACTTTACAATAAAAACATCTCTACCAATGTTGGCCAAATCTTTTTGCAATTAATAGATAAGCATTTCCTACCTTCAAACCGATTGCATAAACGTATCAATTGAAACATCACAAAAGTTAGCTACTTCTGCTCAAAAAACATTTCAAAAATCATAGAAAGTCACAACAAAAAAATAAATTCAAAAAACATGACTGAAAATTTCCCTTGTAACTGCAAACAAAAAGTAATCTGCCCACTGAGTAAATATTCTAGAGCAACAAATATAATTTACAAATGTATAACATCTTCCCCAAACACACCCAGCAAAGCATACATTGGTTTATCAGAGGCGTGTGGAAAAGAACAACAAGCAATCATTTACAAAAAAAAAACTTTCAAATGCAACCACTCTCTCAAAAAATATATGGAAAACTAGGGAAAAACTCAAAGAAACACCAGAATTAATTTGGTCTATCCTAAAAAAAAACCCTGCTTACAACAACACAACAAAAAATGTTTACTTTGTTTATATGAAAAACTAATAATTTTTCTTTAAAAAAATGCTGAAGAGCTTTTTAATAAAAAATAGAGTTAATTTTCAAATGCAGTTACAAAAATAAATTTCTATTAAGCAACCACATAAATATAATCATATATATATGATTATATATGAAGGCCTCAACGGAAGAACAATCAGAGTCACACTTTTGCTGTTTTGAGAAAATCAATTTTTAAGATTTAAAACACCATCATGTAGTTCAACGAATTAAAATCACCCCAAAAATCATTTTATTTTATAAAACATCTATTTCTCAATATAGCAATTCAAAGTTTTATGTGAAAATATTGATTTATATGTTTGGTATTGATAATGTAAGAGGGGAACTGCTGTTTGGACTTTCGTTTTTCCGTTGCATCACACCAATACATGCCAAAATATTCCACAGGTTAGGTCCTAGAGACTTAATCTCAAAACAGGTTTTCTTAATTGATTATTACACATACCCAAGTCAACAGAATCGAAACACACTAAATTAATGCTTAACAATAATAGTATTATTTAATGAGACACTCATTAAATAATACTATTATTGTTAAGCATTAATTTAGTGCATTTCGATTCTGTTGACTTGGGTATGTGTAGTAATCAATTAAGAAAACCTGTTTTGAATATTTTGGCATCTTTATTGCAGGTATTAAACCAAAAAATTAAAGAAGGGAGGAGGAAAATAATAAAAACTAATATTTATGTTGCAATAACTCCATAATTATAGACTCATTGATTCAATCATCAGCATAAAATGACGTGTTTGTTGAAGAACCATCTTCACAATCAGAGGGTCCAACAACTGGATTGTTGTAGAATTCCTGGTTTACAGGATTGCATAGTTTTTTCAGACACTGCAAGTCCTTGAATTTCTTACAACTGATTGGTATTGGGGCAGTATATAAACACTCTTGTTTTCAAAGGGTTGATTGTTTGTTTATGTTTAGGTCTTAATGTCACAACTGCAGTTTAATTGTGCCGTTCCAGGAATCTCTAAAGCTGATGTATTGCAGATGAGAGGCTTCAATGTAGACTTCTCGTAAAGGTCTTGTTTTAAAGGGACAAGATGTTTTGTAGCCTGGCTTTAGGAAATCTTTGAATGTCTTGAACATAATCTGGTCACAGGGAAATGTAACTGTAAAGGGAAATGGCTCAACACGTGCATTCCTGAACACTTGAACCGACTGGCTGGGAAGATCCAGATCTGTTGACTGTTTGATAAGGGCCATGTCACCGTCACATTCAAGATACGAGTAACCACGAATTGGAAACCGGATTGAGATGCGCTCAAATCGCCTTTTTCTGTTTACCAACCAGTGCATAAATCTAAGTAGAGTATAATTCTTGTTTTGCCCTGCACACCCATCACAAAACAAATCCAGTCTTGTCACTACTTGTGGGTATGTAGTATGTCTATGAAGTGATAAAGTATGGAGCACACATCATCAGCACTCTTTTAGGTAACAGTTTCATCGTAAAGGTAGAAGTATATATCATCTGTTGACAGCACGTGGACATTAAACAAGACACAGGTCAGTTGACGCTTGCAATAAATAGCGTTGGAAGTTTTGTTGTGAGCGCATAAATTTTTCTGAAAATCGAAAACGACTGCCTCTGTAGAACTATCTATCCGGGCAAGCTCTTTCGCCTTGCATTTTCTTTTGTAGAATGTTGCTGCTTTTCTTTGATAAAGTTCCAATTCTGTCTTCATTCTGTCACTTTCTGGGTTGTTTTCTGACTCTGCATGTAACATCTTCTGCTTCAGCTCATCACAGACATTACATGTATCTTTTCTTGGATATCCAAATCCAATATTAAATGTAGTGTTAAAGATATGTCTATATTTTCATAAGAAACTTCATGTGCAGGGTAAGTGTTTACAAACATTTGACGCATCTTTGCAACATTTAAGTCCTCTGGCAAGTATATTCTTCTTGTAGCACCCATGGCATAGTGTGACTTTCTACCACGGAAGTACCAGATATGGTCAATCACTGCTTGCAACTCTTCTGGCTTCAGTCGATGAGATTGATTTGAATGTCTCCATCTCATGTCTACAGGTGGATTTCCTGTGTTAAACAGATAAACCAACAATATTTAAAATATATTATTATTCAAAAAATCAACACAGCATAAGCCTACATAATTTTTGTTTTTAGGTTACATTTAAAAAAAAAGTAAACGAGTAACCAATTACTAAGCATTATTTCACAACCCTTGCGACATTTAGATTTATAACAAATAAAATGAAGCTTAGTAGTCTTTGACAGAGCAGGTTTTATAGTTTGAATCCTCCTGTTTGTGATTCCAAACAGAGCTATAAATGCTTTGTGACACACTCTTGTTTCAAATGGAACACCAGTTCGAATAAACCGGACGTTGTACTCATAGGAGAAGTCCCTGAATTTGGCAATCTTTCATCTTTACGAGGTCGTCGCCTCTCCACTGCTTTCACCTTTAAATAAATAACAGTTCACTTATTTTCAAGAATCAAGAGCAATAATTGTGCAGTATTTTTTTTACTCCGTGTTATTATTATTTTGTAGGATGTTTACAAAACTGATGCCAGATAACTAAGATAAGGCATTCCTTTAGCTCTATAATTAATATTTTTCGTATGACAAATTATGTTTAAACTGTTATGACTGCATTATTAATTTTAATTAGTTTTAAAATGGCTGGTAAATATGGCCACAACATAGATAAAAGTGTATTAAATAAATGAACAAAGTCAAATACGATAAAAGAAAGTTTACCATTTAACCAAAAAGAATAACAGTTATACCAAATTTAATTTACAGTAATGTAGAAAGCTATAACAGATGTTACTAATAAAATAAATCAGCCTGAGATGGAATGTGCCTGTGTTGATTATTGATCCTAAATTTACACTATTTTACAGGATCCTAGAATATTCATAATCTATATGTTCATATATATATATATATATATATGAACATGGAAGATATGCTAGTGCTGCTGTATTATATAATAAACTTCCCAAAAAGAAACAAAAGAACTTTCTATCCTATACATATTTTTACCCTGACCTAATACACATAAAGGAATCAACAAAACAGCTGAGAATGCTCCACACACATCTAAGATAATTTGACTTACATAACAAAGTTTAATGTTAAATTACTCAAGAAATTTCTTTTGAACAAAAATACTGGCCAACCTTTTTCTTATTCTAAGCATGAAAAGCATTTTAAAGAGAGAGAGGGAGAGAGAGCCAACACAGTTCAACATTTTTTGCATGGCTCGAATAGAATTTCTAGTTTAGTACAGCATTTTAGAAAAAAAGACTGACAAATGCTAAAGTCGATTTATTATGCAATGGAACAATAACCGAAGGTCTTGTATTACTTATTGTTGTTCGAGATTGGTAGAAAAAGAATTCTTTACCTGAACAAAGAAAGCAAGGTGCGAGTCTTGCGCATCTTTGCTACTAATTAAATTAATTGAGTAGAACGTCTTTTTCATTTTTCGTCAGTAATTGCTTCAAATTATTTCATCTTGCACTTTTAATCTTCCCCTCTCTCATGACTTGATATGCGTTGAAATTTTATCTGTTCTTTATGAGAAAAATTCTTTTTCCTTTTCTTTGGTTTGTCACTAATGATTGAGCAATCAGTGGTGCTTTCTGCCATCTTTAAAGCAGACATCTAATAAAAACAGCGTGGGATTGGCTTGAACATTTCATGTGATAGAAAAAAAGCCAGCTAATAACTAGCTTGATCGGTTTGTTGCTGTAAACATTGGACTCTGATCGTCCTGCCAATGTGTGGTGTTTTTTAAAATTCCAATAAGGCTCCAATCGTTTTTTAATTATTCACTTCAGGCAGACAAAGTATGTGCCCAGGGCTACAATAAAAGGGTAATAACTCAAAAAAATCAAATTTGTGACTCTGATCGTTCTTCCGTTGAGGCCTTCATATATAATCACATATATAATCATATATATATGATTATATTTCATCAAATGTAGATTTCGGTATTCCAGTTAATGTTTTTTTCTGCTTCACACAAAAGTTTGTAAGCAAAACTGACATCATACGGCTTTGATTCTCTGAGTTTTAAATGGATTAAGGCTTTCCTGGAAAGCAAAAACAAAGAGTTGTTCAAGGCAAAACTATTTTTTTGCTTGTTTATGGTTTTCAGTGGTGTACCACAAGGTTTTGTACTTTTTTTGCTTTGATATTAATAATTTTAATTATAATATTTGAGTATTAAGAAGCTATTTTAATATTACCATTATTTTATTATTAATACTATTATATTATATCTTACTATTGTATTACTATTAATTATAATACTTATAACTTGCTAAAATAAAATTATAATATTTATAATTTAGTGAATTTAATAATTTGGTGAAATATTATAATTAATATTGTATATTAATTATAATATTTCACCAAACAATATACAATATTAACAATATTACTAGACTTTGCAGTTACCCTTTTGACTCTCTTTCTAAAATCAGATTGTGACAATATGAAAAGAATTCAGTACAATGTTAATAAACTGGTATCATCAATCTAATTTCTTTCCTATGAAAAAAGACTCAAAGCATAAAATCTAACTACACTAGTGGAAAGGAGACAAAGAGGAGACCTGATAGAAATGTTTAAAATTATGCATAAAATTGATAAAATAAAAAAAAATCCCTTCATTTTTGTGATCATTTATTCTTACAAAATATTGTAAGAATAAGCACAAAAAAAAAAAAAAAGAAAAAAAAGAGAAAAATGCAAAAAGGAATTTAATAGGTAACCATATTAATGGTACTTTACTGAAAAACTTACAGTTTTTTTTCTAAAATATCCTAATAGATTATTATAGATAAAATATCCTAACAGATTATTATATAGCTGTTTCTAAACATGCACATCCTGTGCATGCTTAGAAACAGTTATTGAAACATATTTTTATTTAGAAACATATTGTTGCTTAGTTAATAACCTCATTACATTGAAGACTGTTCATCATCCATAACTGAACACTATAGGAGAGACACAAATCACATTTTTACAAAAATTCCATATGATAGTTGCCTATATATGCATTAACAAACAAATGAGCCATGTAAAAATGACACTTTCAGTTTAGTTTTTTATATTATTACCAGTTCTTTTGTTTCTCATTGTACTTTTTAACAAGTGTATTGTACATGTATGTACTACAAGATAGATGTGCCATAAACCTAAGAATGTGCTGCATACCGCCTTAATTGTTAATTGCAACTGTTAACTCTTGGAGCAGTCTTAATAGCACAGCAATCGAGTAAAAAAAAAAATAGATTTGAAGAATAGCAACTGTTTAATCGAGTCAAAAACATGAAATAATTTCAAGGACTGTATTGACAAACACATATTACTGTCGTAGTTTTTTTTTTTTTTTTTTTTTGTAGTTTTTATCTATCTTATCACAGAGCGCCCCTCCTTTATTACTAATGTCGCTTATTGGGCTTGAGCAGGCGTCGAACCATGGACCTCTGGGTTCAGAGCCACAACTCTAACCACTGCGCCAACATTTAAAGCAACTCTTTGTTATTAATCTATAAAGCTTTGTTACCATTGCAAATATAAATTTGTTAGTCTATTTTAATATATATTTCTTTATGTGTTGATATGTAAATGTTACATCATATTACTCCACATTTGCATGTAGATAATAATAAATACATATATACAGAAAAGATTCATACCACCATCATTAGATCTGACCATTGAAATTAAAATTGCTTCCTTTTCTCTTCCTTGGAAACCATCAACTGAATTAATCTCTATTTGAGAGTTTATTTGATTTATACTTTGTCGCAAAAGTTCAACCTGAAATTAATAAAAAGTTATTCTAAAGTAAAATTAAAAATTTATAAGTTTTCTAATATCCATAAAGGCTTCAGCATATATATCAACTAATATATATCAGAGCTTGGTTGTATGCAGTATGTACATTTATAAAACAAAAATAATGGCAAAAAATTCATTATAATTTTTTTTTTTTGATTCTTTTTCATATTAACCTTAAAACTCAAAACACTGCTACTCTTATTGTTCTGGAATTTTGGAAATTTTCCTTAGAAAGAAAATTATTGTCTATGCTAGCACTGGTGCTCACCACCCCCGCCCTTCCTTTTAGGATAAATCTAGTTGAACATATAATATAAAAAATAGTTAAAACATATGCTATATAAATTTTATTTTATTTATTTTTTGAATAAATCTAAAAAAGGTTGCAGGCAACAACTACTTAAATTGGAAGTTATTAAAAAGCAGAGATAATGACAAGACTTAAATGACAGTAAATTATCAAGAAAATATGAGAAATATATGAAATATAAAACCTAGAATATCGCAAAATCTAGAAAATACAGAGGTATGAAAATGTGTATTTTTTAATGAGAATCAAACTTGGAGCATAAAGCTAATAAATAGCAAGGTAATGCTAAGTTCAGAAAAAAATTCGGTAATCATGAATTCATAGATTTTTAATGTTTTAGTTTCATCTCGAACTCTCATTGCTTTGAACTAAATTTAGAATGCATATCTGCATTCTAAATTTAGATCTTTGTTTTAACTTGTGATTTGAAATTAAAATTAATAGAGCCAAAGTATTTTTTTTATTTTTTCAAATTATTTTTATTTAATGCTCTTATTTTAATTTAAATAACAAACATAAAAACAATTTATATAAAAATAATAAAAAAATATATCATACTGAATTATATATAATATATATACATGCACATACACACACATACACACACATATACATTTAATTTATTTTCAATTTAAAAAAATATAAATTTTAAGTGAACCTGTAAGTTATAAGGTGTTATAATACCAATATCTTTAGGATTAACACCAGCAAACAAGAGATTCTCAACATGTTCTTTAACTATATCTACTTCATTTGGATTTCCTTTAGATTGCTCATCCTCATGCTCAAGTTCATAAAAATAACACCCTATGTTAAAAACAGTAGCTTAAATTTAAAAATACTACCCTATATTTAAAAAAATTGAATTAAGTGAGGCTCATTAGCTGTGGTGAAAGCAACTTAAAACAAATATGATGATGATGATGATGATGATGATGATGATGATGATTTATATATATATATATATATATATATATATATATATATATATATATATATATATATATATATATATATATATATATATTTGCTCAAACTTTTGATTCTAGTTGCTCACTGTCAGTAAATATATTAAAAACATTGAAAAAAAAAATACGGTTTCTAGCATAAATAGTCCACCACCTTATACAGCTCTGTTTTGTAAATAAACAATGTAAATATCTGAAGTGGTCAGGAATGATGAATTGAACCAGGTATTTGTGGTTGCTGAGGGAGATATATAACATATAAAAAAAAATTAAAATATTAATTTTATGCATATTTTTTTTATATTATATTTATCTTCTGCAAATTTAGTTTGAAAAATCTGCTTGCTTTAATTTTTAAAAGACCAATTTATTCAAGACACATTTCAGACAAAAATAAATTCTATTGACAATGATAAATAAAAATATATTGTATTTCATACTTTGTTTTGAAAATTTGGAAAAAGAGAAGGGAGGTTATTAAATAATGAATATAAATTGTTAGTAATGATAAATAATAAAAAAATAAAATAATAAAAATAAAAACAATGCAACATTGTTATATTTTTTTATTCTTTAAAAATCATAAAAAAATCATAAAAATCACAAAATAAAAGCAAAAGATAAACAATAAAAAAAAAAATTCCAAAAACACAAATAAAAATGGTTGAGCAACTAAACAAATAAAAAGAACAACCAATCAAACAAATGAAATTGACCAATGAATGAGGTAGATATAAACTATGGTTGCATAACTGCGATAATTGGAAAAACTACAAAAAAATTTTGTAGTGGACAAGCCTTACTAAAATTGCCAAAAGGTTTCTTGCCCTCCAAAATTAATAGAATTAATTTTGCTTAAACAAAATTTTGGTTTTAATTTCACATATATATATATATATATATATATATATATATATATATATATATATATATATATATATATATATATATATATATATATATATATATATATATATATATATATATATATATATATATATATATATATATATCGTAATTTTAAAGATTGCATCAAAAAAATTTTCGTTAAAATATTTGAAATTTTTTTTTAGATAGCTTATCAAGTGTTGTTATAAGAATTTATTTGTGTATTGGCGAGTAAATTGCTTTTCATACCTTTTTGAATTTTACACAATTGATCTAATGATGCATATAACTGATTGCAAAAAAAATAATCATATGCTGACAAAATATGTCGCTATTTTAGCATAAATTGAGCGAATTGAACAATTAAACTAGTTAGTAAAATTAAAAATAGTAATTTTTTAAATACACTTTTGTTCTAGAAATAAAATATAGTGTTTCAGCAAAATGGCGTCAAGAAAACAACATTTGTCTTTCCATCAACGAAGCCTCGTAGTTGATTTAAAAAATCAAGGCAAGTCCTACCGTCAGATCCAAAAAGAAACAGGAATTCTTTTTACGACAGCGTCCTCAACTGTTAAGAAGCATAATCTGATTAAAACTGTTGCTAGTGTGGCTGGCAGAGGACAAAAATGCAAGACCACTAGTGCAATTGATCGCAATATCATCATTAATGTGAAGAAAAATAGATTTGTTTTGGCAGCTAAATTAACTTCAAAAGTTCAAGAAGATCACAATATCACAGTAACCCCTCAAACAATTAGAAATCGTATTAGAGAACAAGGATATAGAGGTAGAGTAGTTCGAAAAAAACCTTTTTTAATTTCAAAACAAATGAAACATCGATTAGAATTTGCAAAGAAGTACGAAAAAATGTCGATATCTTATTGGAAAAAAATTTTGTGGTCAGATGAGTCCAAATACAACCTTGTCTCATCTGATGGAGTTCAAAAAGTGTGGCGAAAAAAAGAAGAAGCTTATAAATTAAGTTGTTTGCAAGGTAGTGTAAAGCATGGAGGAGGAAATGTTGGAAAAGGGTAGGAAACTTAACAATTATTGATGAAAAAATGGATGCTTCAATGTATTGTGAAATTCTTAAAGCCAACTTGCGACCATCTACTACAAAATTGAGAATGGGAAAGGATTTTATACTGCACCAGGATAACGATCCAAAACATACTGCTAAGAAAACAAAGGTATACTTTGACACAAATAACATCACTGAATTTCATGAAGTTTGATCAATTTGACATTATTTTTGAACTGTACGATTTTTTTTTGCAGTCAATTATATGCATCATTAGATCAATTGTGTAAAATTTAATACGTATGAAAAGCAATTAACTCACCAATACACAAATAAATTCTTAAAACAAAACTTGATAAGATATCTAAAAAAAATTTTCAAATATTTTAACGAAAAACTAATTTTTTTGATGCAATCTTTAAAATTTACGATTTTTTTTCAAGTGTACGATTATTTTTTTTGCATACTGTATATATATATATATATATATATATATATATATATATATATATATATATATATATATATATATATATATATATATATATATATATATAAATAAATAAATAAAAGGTTAGATGAGAAAAAACAACTTTTTTACGGTACTTAAAGTTGTTTTTTCTCATCTAACCTTTTATTTATTTATTTATTGATCTATTTTGTGATTATTTCACTTTATATTGATCACTCTCAAATCAAAAAAGAGTTGATTATTATCAAATAATCAAAACAACAATATATATATATATATATATATATATATATATATATATATATATATATATATATATATATATATATATATATATATTATATATATATATATATATA
>NC_061170.1:4322496-4407496 GCF_022113875.1 Hydra vulgaris
ACCAAGGCTAACTGAGAAGCATGCAATATGATGCATTACATAAAGATGTAAGCAACCTTGGTTACAATCATAACCTTAGACCAGGGTGCGTTATAGTTTTCTATTTATTTAAGAAGTCTATAAAAACTATTAAATTTTTATAGTACTATTAAATTTTCTATTAAATTTTTTATACTATAATACTATTAAATACTATAATACTATTTATACTATTAATACTATAATAATACTATACTAATAAAAATACTATAATATAACTAATAAAAATACTATAATACTATTTATACTATAATATTATTAAATTTTCTATTAAATTTTCTATTGAACTATTATATTTTCTATTAAACTATTAAATTTTCTATAAAAACTATTAAAAAGAAGTCTATAAAAACTACTAAATTAGACCAGGGTGCGTTATAGTTTTCTATTTACTTAAAAAGTCTATAAGGGCGTGTTATAGTTTTCTATTTACTTAAAATGTCTATAAAAACTAATTAAAAAATCAAAATGTTAAAGTATTAAAAAGATCTGCTAAACTAAATCTTTTTTTTACAAAGTTATTTTCAAATGTTGTTAATTAATGTTGTTCAAAATTGTTAATTTGTTAATTAATGTTGTTCAAAAAAAATTCAAATGTTTATAATAAGTATGTTTTCGTGTGTAATAATGTAAATGTTAATAGTTTATAAGATATAATATGTTCAAAGTTTATATATGTTTATATTCTTTTTTCTTTTAAATGTTTTAGAATCAGTGTTTTTTTTTAATTGGATATTTATATTTTAATTGAAATTTAACCTTACATATATCTACTTTTTATTATGCTCAACTTTCTCACTGCTATAGATATTCTAGGATATCAAGACTGATAAGATTATTATAATAACTTTTATATATTTTAGTTCCAATATTATTCACTACATTTTTTTATGAATCAAATTTTATTAAATTTTTATATAACTGATTATAATTATCCTAAAATGAAATGGTTATATATATATTTTTTGAAGTTTAAACAATTCAATTCTTTTTTTTTTTTTTAGTTATCATTGCTTTATTAGTTTGCTTACTGTTGAAACATGGTTTTAATTTAGTAAATTTATACGATATGAAATTTACTGCGCTAATCATTATTCACAGTTATGAAGGAATTGGAATTCGAAACTATTGGGGTAAAAATATTTTTGTTTGTTGGTAACATTAAAAAGCTTTTTTTTTAATGGTTAATTGTGCTATAGCTATTTTGTGCTAATATATATTTTTAAAAACAATTACTTAAGTTAAGAATATAATAATTTATTTTAACTTTTTTAAAACAGTGCCTTTAAAACACAGTCTGTCTCCTCTCTGTTTAACAAAAGTTTGTTAATAAAGAAGAGCATTATTGAAACACTCTGTTAATAATAAGTTTTTTTTGGTATCATAATTGATAATGACCACGTTTAAAAAATGTTTTAGGAGTCACTAATTTGTGAACACAATATATGTAAAATAATGCTCCCCTTTTTTAATAAACTTATTCTAAAAGCAATAATAAATATGTAAAATAATGCTTTTGTAGTTTAAGATAATCATTTTTTTTTTAAGTTATGGCAAATTCTAACTGACTTTCCTTCTCTGGTGCTTGCTGTTATTAAAAAGAACCTAATATCTCAGTTTTTTAGTCTTTACTAAATGCTAAGACCAATAAAAGCAAGCAAAACGAAAAAAATTATATTATATAGATGGCATTGTCAAGATTTTTTACAGAGGAGATCGCAATATTTTTTACGGTGAAGTGCAAAATTTTTACAGAGGGGAGAGCAAACTAATAAAAACTTTTATGGCATTTTTCAGCAGAAAAACTGGGATAATGCCAGCCCTAAATATAGTTAAATTTGTATTTTATATTTTTCAGATAATATATTAAGTTAAATTGTCATTTATTCATTACTTACCCGTATTATGGGTTGCTTACTGCTAGTAATATATAAATTGTGCATTGCTATAATAAACAATATTAAAAAATAAAAAATTGTTTTGTTTTTATAAATGATGACATTCTACGACTACGTAAGTCTCTTTAACAATTTTTAATATAAGAATAATTAAAGTTAATAGATTTAAAAAGATAAACAAAATTTCGTTGAAAAAAAAAGTTTTAGAAAGCCATTACAATTAAATAAGTTTGATCTTAAATGCTTTTACATTATCGAAACGCTTTTCAATAAAGTAACAAAACACTTCTAATTAATTTTTAAATAAGTATTTTTTTATTTTCTCGTTCGTTGAGACTTTTTTTCTTTTTACAATTTTTTTTAAAAATAAGATTAGGTAAGTTTTTGTAGCGCATTTTTAAATTTTGAAAATATGACAAAAGCCGTGTTCAAATCGTTAAAACATATTATTTTGTGTGTGGCCATATAAAGATGTGTTTTCGTACGCCTTCCTTTGAAAGCCTGATATAGTACATAGTCAGAGAATTCAAACCTAATTTTTGGACAATTCAAATTGAGAAAACAAGTCTGGTCAATTTTAAAACAGTTAAAATTCAACTGATGGAATGTTATTTTAAAGACCATGAATATTTCTAGAAGATATATTGAAACAGTTATGTGCTAGTGATGCACATAACTGTTTTTTTATGTTTAATATTTTTGATTACTTTGTTCATGGTTTAACTTAAAGAGAACTTGATTTATTTATAGAAAGGGCATGATATCACAAGCAATAAGCTATACAGTTGCCTCAGTCCTGCTAATCAACTCAAAGTTGTAACTGAGGATTCCTTATGTAGCATCAACAATGCACACCAAAAGCTTAACAGTCTTACTTAACATTGTCTTTACTTGTACATTATCTTTACTTTTACTTGTGCATTCTCTTTACTTGTGCTTTTGGTGTAGATTGTACTTAACTATTTTACAGCTGTTAATGAAATCAGCCTCTCTGAGAGCTACTAAAGAGTTTAGGAAACCTTACCACCAGCTAGCCTCAGTTCCATGTAACTGAATTTTAGAGCTAATTATGAGATACTAGTAAGAATTGCAAAGCCATTATCAAGAGGCACAAGCAAAAATTTATGAGTAAAGTCAAGAAAACTGAGTAATCATCATCCAAAGCAGGAAACAATGTAACACAAGTTTACATCTATGCCTAATAGATAAAGAAGGGGCGTGAGGCTGGTCAGCATAATTATTCTGCTTACCCCTAAAGTTAATGTCTAAGAAGCGTTCTACAAGACAGTAGCTAGATGCAGTTAACATCTGCCTAAGATGAGTATTTTTATTGAGACATAATTTCTAGCTTTTTCTCAATCAAGAGTCCCAAGGCAATTTTAAGTCAGAGTTTGTCTCTCCAAGCCAATCTTACAAGGCAGCAGGACACATGGCAGATAGTACTGGTTTATATGTTACTAGTAGCAGAGGTAATCATGATGATTCTGAAGCTGACCTGGAGTAATTAAAAGTTACTTATGTAAACGGTACTTTAAAACAATGAACAGGAGATTTTTCATTTAACATTTAATTTATAGTTAAATAATTAATTATGTAAATATAAAACAAAAAAAATTAAAAAAAAAATTATGAAATAAATAATAACGTATTTTCAAAATACCTGGAGGTCCATGAATAACACTTATCAAATTTTGTGTGTGCAGAACAAATTTCACAGCTTCCTGTTGTGATATGTCCAAGTTATCATCAAAAAAACTAATCTGTTTACTCAAGCATCCTAGACGATCATTTGGGCTTGAGCAGCAGGGAAACATAATGCTGACTAAAGCTCTACAAGGTGAGGATGATGGAAGTCTCAGGAGCAATTTAAGGGTTCTAATAAAAAGTATTAAAACATAAAAAATATAATATAACTTAAAATTAATAATATTACCCTGAGTAAATTAGATTTTTAAAAATGTAACAAATTTTACCACTTTCTAATATAATAAACCAAAAAAATGTAACATAATAAACCAAAAAAACTCTAGCGTTATTAGATGCACTTTTCTACTTTAATGAATTTTTTTACAACCTAAAACAGCAATTTCAAATATTTTGAGTGTCTAATAGCGCTTCTGCGAGAATATATATAATGTTAACTCCATCTACTAAACATTTCTTGTAACAACTTAATGAACAACATATCCGTAGAATAAACATGTCTTCATGTGAGGATGATTATAATGGGTTTATTTAAGTCTCCTTTTTAACTTTTTTAATTTTTAGTAATTCAACATGTACAATTAAATGGAATAAATATAATATAATTAAATGAAACAGCGGAAAATTATTAAAAGTACTATAAAATTATTATAACAGTTTGAATAACAACATTGTAGCAATATTCAAAAAGCTTTAGCAAATGGTATGAATATGAAGGACATTTTTTTTGGCAGAAAATGATTAACATCTTAAATCAATGATAATATCAGGAATTCTGTGAAATCTAATGGATTAAGGCCCACAAAATGAAATACAAAAATTTTTAATAAATTAATTCTTTAATAAATGTGATAAGTCTTTAGTTAAACTGTTTTTTCGTACTGGATTTGGCCAATTATTAAATTTTAACCTAAATTTTATACTAAACAGAAATCTACTAAAAGAGTCATAGCAAGTTAGATAAATTTAAATCTGAATTATTTTTTTTTATTTCTGATCATTTTCGTAAAAAAAAAAAGTATATATATATATATATATATATATATATATATATATATATATATATATATATGTATGTATGTATGTATGTATGTATGTATGTATGTATGTATCTATATTTGTATACATACACTTGGGAATCACTGGATTGTATACAATCCAGTGATTCCCTCTGGAGCCCAGATAAATTACCTCTGGGAAATTTATCAAAAATAGTTAATGGTTGACTGCTGTCTTGCTAATCTCTATCACAACCTCTAGCAAAAAAACGGTGCAAACAAATAGTTGTTGCAGTTGAGGCAACTCAACTTTGAGTAAAAAATAAACAAATATTAAAAAGTTAGTTAAAAAATAAAAAATAAAAAAAGTTACTTAAAAAAAAAAAAACCTTTCAAGTCTTTTGTATGTGACATCATTAGTAAGCTTCATAAGTCGGTAAACTGATACAACTGAAGTATCAAACTCTTCCTGAAAGGCTACTGTTGTTGAATTATCTTTAACAAATAAAACAGTTCCTGTACTGATTGGTTCTTGAGAATTTGATTTATTGCCATACACACCAACAATATCTCCTAACAACAAAATGACTATATATATATATCAACCCTTGGAATTAGGGTTGGCATTCGGCAATGCCGACCTAACTACCAACCTAAAAGTGGTTGAGGTCGGCAAAAAATTGCAGACCTTGTTTCAATGTTTTATGGTAAGACTTTTGTTTCAAATTTTTTTTGCCGACCTGATGGCAATCTCTAAAGGATTGAGGTTGGCAAATAATTGCTGACCTCGTTTTTCCTAATTCCGAGGGTGTTATATATATATATAAGGTTAACACATGCTGCCATATTTGAATGAAATAAGTATAACCTTTTTATTAATTTTATCATTTTTTTATTAACTTTGGTAATAAAAACTTTGATTTTCATTTTAAAAAAAAAAGAAAATCAAAGTGTAGATAATGCATGAGTACACGCAAACCCTCAGGAGATGTATGCAGTTGCTGCCATTATAGTATGATATCAATGACATCAGTGGTGTTAGATTAGTTTGCATTTATATTATTTAACATTGTTTTAACATTTTTTATTAACACTAAAAAAAATTTTAAACTTTTGGTTGCTTTTGAGGTGACTAAAACAAAGTGAAAAAAATTTTGTTTTAAAAAAAATCTACTTTCTTTTTTTGATTTTAATTTCAATTGCATCTAAGTTTATTTCTAATATTGCATATGAGAAAAATGAACTTTTTTGATGACGTTTTTTGAAATAATCACAACAATTTATTAAAAAAAAACAAAGATTTATTAACAAACACTTGCGCATAAAACTATACTCTTAAAAATATTTTGTCCCCGTCAAGAAACTGACTACAACTTCTTTGTCATTTCAGTTGTCTTTTAGATGTTTTTCATGCAAGACAGTTATAATGATACATCATGTTAATCTTAATGATACGCCTTGTTGATCTTAATGGTATGTTGATCTAAATAATGTTGATTTTAATCAACAGTATATCAAGGTTAAAAATGTTGAGGTCAGTTTGACAAACTGAAACCTAAACTAAATGGTCATATATTTTTTTCTTATTTTTTTTACCAACAAAATTAAAGTTGTTATTCTTTTTACTTTTGTAATATAATTAATAACAATAAAAACCAGTATTTTTTTATCAATATATAATACAAAAATAAAAATAAAACATCAAAAAACAATAAAATGATAATTTGAAAAATGCTTTTAAAACATTTGATTAACTAAATTCAAACAATAAAGGGACAGTTAATTATACTTCAACAAATTCCCACCACTTCAATTCATTCCCACCATGTCCCACGCACCGGGCTTAACTTGTTTCTCTGCACAGCGGCCTTATTCATCAAGTGTTTCGGAGTTAAGCGAGGGTTATAACCACAAGTAGCCTCCTTATCTGTAGTGGCCTTCTTGGCCTTGGGGAGGTAAATTATATAAAAAAAAAAAAAATGCAGGACACCATCTCTGATTTTTTATGATTTTTATTTTGCATTATTTGCATTATGTAAATATTATGTAAATATATATTATTGAATATATATTTAATACATATTTTTATATTTAAAGTTTTATATTTAAAATATATATTTAAAGTTTTAATTTTTCCAGCCTAACACTTAAGAAGCTATAAGCTATTTAGGTTTGGTGAAAAAAATCAAAAATAAATATATATATATATATACATACATATATATATATATATATATATATATATATATATATATATATATATATATATATATATATATATATATATATGTATATATATATATATATATATATATATTTAGCATATATGCAATATATGCTAAATATACTTATATTTCCAAAAAAAATGACAAAATGAAGTTTTGTGTATTTATTAACAAATCTTTATAGGTGAGCTTTCTGATTTGCTACTCTTATTTAAAATTAGGGCAAGAGTACAAGTAACTTGTATTTTTGTAAGAACTTGCATATATCTAATACTAAATTTGCTCAAAGCTCTAATTTTCAACCATTATTGGATGTCTCTAACATTTTATATTGATCTAATAATTTGTTAAATAATCTAATTTGCAAGTAAGATTATTAGACCTAAAAATTGAAACATTTTTAACTTGCTAGATTCGCATAAAAAATTGCAGTACTTTTTAATAACCTTTTTTTTCATTACTAGAGAAAATTACCACCTCTAATCTGCCTACTAACTTATCTAAAGGGTGCAATCAACTGTATGTTATTTCTTATAAACCAAAGATACAGTTAAATGCTCTTCCTTGATCTGGTCTTCAAACTGAACAGCACAAATAAAGGGGCTGTAACTATTTATAGCTTTGTATTGTAGTTTAAATGTGACACTCAAAAATAAATCTAGTAATTCTTAAAACTGCAATTTAAAAACTTTAAGAACTTTTAATTTTTTACATTAATTTCTGAAATTTCAGAGCATAAGTAGAACAGTGGATTCTCACATTACTTTGCAACATGAAGAAGAATAAGTCCAATCAAATCATTATAATACTGATTTAGTTTTTAAAAATAAAATTTTGTTTTTAAAACATTAAGATAATTATGAACGTTTGTTTTTTTGACATTAAACATATAATTAAATTAGATTATCATAAAAGTACACATTGAAGTCTGTCTTAATTTTTGGAAATAAAGACAAAGTAGAAATTTGTCATCATTTGATAAATGAACAAGTCATTTCAGAAATACCATAAGTCATTTTTGGACAAAAATGATGAAGCACAGAATCGCATTACATGAGGGTAGATGCATGTTACATACATGTCAAACCTCTCAGTCAACACTTTATAAAGTGCTGACTGAAAAGTCTGAATAATGTGATTTCTCAAAGAAACATGTACCTACCCTCAGATAACACAATATTGTGCTTGACTCATTTTTGTCTAAAAATGACCTATGGTGTTTCTGAAATGACCCATTCAAATACAGTAGGTTTTTGTCTTTATATTAGACCTTAAGAACATGAGAAAGAATGAGAACAAATTGAGAATTTTAGGTTTTAGTTATGTAAGAAAAATATTGTCAAATAACTTGATAAAAGACATGACTCAGATAATATATTAAAGTCATATCTCTCAATTGAACTTTTCTACAGCTGAAGTCCACACAATATTCCTGTCATAATCTAACAAAAGTGTTCTCCAGAACCCTCTTCACCAGTCCTCTTCAATTCTCTCTAAACTAATTAACTTAATTTATTATTATTTAAATTTTTTTTTTTAATTTATTTATATAAGTGCTAGACTGAATCTTGTTTTCCTGCCTGCTAGAAAATGGCACCTGTTCCAATTTTCAAAAACTCAGGAGAACATTCTGACCCCTTTAGCTTTTTTAACTCCAAAAAAACTCAGTTATTTACTGCAAACAACTATTGTAATACTGTCAACATTCCTATATTGATGAATGGCAATCCTCTCACTGAGTCTTCTTCGTTACATCTTCTTGGATTATCTACTGATCTCTAATGGAAATTATACATAAAATCGATTGCTAAGTTAGCATCTGCTAAGGTTGCTTCACTTTATCAAGCTTGCCATATTCTTAATGATTCCATTCTATACCTTTACAAATCTCCTATTCATCCCTGTATAAAATATTGCTTTCATGTTTAGACTTATAATATTCTTTCTCTTCTAGGTAAAGTCCAAAAATGCATTGTAAATATAGTTGGATCTGCCAAGCTTGAGTCTCTCTCCTATCATTGTAAGGCTGCTCTTTTCTACAAATGCTAACACGGTTGCTGCTCAAAGGAGTTCTTATCACTAGTTCCATTGACCAAAACACATTTCTGCTTGACTCACAACTCAGAAAAGTCTCATCATTTTATTGTATGTGTCTCTGCATACTCTAAAAACTTTTATTTATCTAGTTTTTTTCTATGCACTTTAACTCTTTGGAACTCAGTCAGGGTTCGTATTTCGGAGTTATAGAGTTGAGAGATTTGAAAAGAGTAGCCTCCTCGAAGTAGTGGCCTTCATGGCTGTGGGGAGGTGAATTGAAATATATAAAATATATAAATACAATGTTGTGGTCTTAGAAAATTAAATGACTTTACCCATTGCATTTCAATTCTTCTACCCATTTCTGGTAAAGTTATGAAAGATTGTATAGTATGGGTCACTTCTGAATGTGCTGTCTACCATTAATTGTTACCAGAAGCTTGTGTCTAATTTTTTAAAACCCCTGAGATCATTCTGAGTAGCGCCCTATCGTCTTACTGTTATTAGCAAGATAATTGATTTTTTAACTTACTTCTAATATCTCATCTTAAATCTAACAATTGATGACACAATGACACAAACTTTAATACAAACTCTAGTCTCTTCAAAAAATTGTCACTTTTTAATCCCTTAGAATAGATAATTGATCTGGAAATATCTCTTTTTAACAGCTTGGGGCTTACAGAGGTTGGTGAATTTAAACACCAAAAAAACTCAGTTATTGATAATAATAATCAAAATATTGTTGATACTCCTACATTGATTAATGGCAACACTCATATACTCCAAAATTTTATTTAATCTCTACTAAAATCTTATTAAAAATTATCAGGAAGAAAGCAAAGATTTAATAAAATTACATATAACTTGTAAATAACATAACTTGAAAAATCAGAAGTCAATGTTTCCTCAAAAATGCATTATAAAACAATTCATGCTTGCACTATGTGATGATTGCTCTGGTAATGAACTGCTCACCAGGTACTTGTATACAGGCTAGTGAAGCCGAATGTTTTTTTTATGGCTTAGCTTCAGCTCCTAAGAAATGTCCGGCTCCAGCTCAGCTCCTGTACTTTATGAACAAAAATTGCAAGTTTTGAAACATTTTGATTACATATGGCAACCCAAATCCAAACCGCAATTAACTTTTAACCAACTTTCATGATTACAAGTATACAGAGTTGTTAGTCCTTGGACTTGGCCTTGCCTTAAGACCGAAAATTAAGGCCTAGGCTTTGGCCTTAAAACTTTTGGCTTTAGCCTTGGCCTTCGCCTTGAAATTTTTGGCATTGGCCTTGATTATTTTGTCCTTGGTCTTCATAAAAAAAAAAAAAAAAATGAAAGAATGAAAAGTTTTAATTCTTTATTTTTATGTATCTTTTATATATATCTACAAGTATATTTTCTTATTGACTTTGTTGAATTCTGCGCATAAACTTGATCTATTTTCACAACATGTGGTTTTATTATCATAACACTTGCTACTTACAGTTGGTTAATAATTGGCCTTAATGCAAGACAAAAATTTAAGTCTTTGGTCTTGAAAATGTTTGCATAGGCCTTGAATCTCTTATTCTTGGCCTTGGACTTGTAACATGTGGTCTTGGCCTTGTGACATATGGTCTTGGCCTTGGCCTTGCTACTTTTGGTCTTGTTCACAACTCTGCAAGTATATTGTATTATTATTACTACTCTACTACTGGACATAACATTTGAAAAGAAAAATGTTTTGAGTAAATATACATTTTTTTTCAATATATTATTTATTTAGTAGAGCTTTTAATTCTAATATTAGCTTTAATTCTATTTAGTGGGCGCAGGACCTAAAAAAGACATCTTTTGAATGTTCAAAAGACGTCCAAAACGTTCAAAAGACGTCCAAAACGTTCAAAAGATGTTTAAATTGCTCCAAAGACATTCAAAAGATGTCTTTTGTATCTCCTGTGCCCACTTGGTAAAACATGTGATTGTTAAATTCAAAAAGATATAGGGCTGCAAAGTTAGGTCATTAAAAATAATAAAACAACTAGTTTATAGTTGTTTTTATTAATTTTTAAGCATGTTCCCTTCATACTTTATACACATTTATTGAGTTCTGCATCAAAAAAAAACATTATAAATATAATTATAAACTTTCATATTTTTGCTATTGTTATTCCTTATTTTTTTAAAAAACATTCTTTCTTTAACGTCGTGAAAATGATTCATTTTAGGTAACCAGGTCAATATTAAAACTTTAATATCTTGTCAACTACTGAACATTTTCAGCTGAAACTTTTTATGCAATATTTTTTCAAAATTAGGAACAATATGTCAAAACATAAAACAAAAAGGCTGACACATAGGTCAATGGACAGGCTGATTTTATATGGTATTACCCAAATACTAATTTCTTAAATATTAGAAACATTTACCTGGATAAAACTGATGAGCTTTTATTTTATTACTTCTGCAATCAGTTTGCTGATCTGAAACTTTCATAACTTTTGATTTTGCAACTGAAAACACAACTAAAAATCTTCCATAAAGACCTGTCGATTGTTGCTCTACATAAAGATAACGAATGCAGAGTCCAAGCTTCTCAAGAACCTTTGGACTCTTATTTGAATAAAGTGTAGTTTTCTCTTCCACTTCTGCTGACTGTTCAATTTTAAGTAAAACCTCTTGTTTTGCAACAAATTCTTCAATTGATTTATACATAATGGCTCTAACTTATTAAAACTAGATTAAAAGATAATAACTTTACTGAATTTAATTAGACATATGTTCAATATATTGCAGCTACTTGTAAAATATTTAGATTATGGATAATTATTCTGAGATATTAAAAATTATTACAAACTATAACATACTATAATAAATTTTTTCCAATAAAAAAAAAAGTTATACTATAACTTGCAGCGCCGTACTATCGCAAGTGCAACAAGTGCAATCGCACTGGGCCCCCTATTAAATACATTAGAAAAACTTCTCCAACACCATAAATTACTACGAATTAAAAAAAAAAAAAATTTTTCTTAGTTTCTGCACAGGGCCCCCAAAAGTTACAGCACGGCGCTGATAACTTGTAATAATAAGAAAATATTCAATCTTTATACATTTTTATATTTTCTTATGTTATTTTCTTTTTTATATGTAAATACATATCCAGTATATGCAGCATGTACTGCACTGTGCATTTACATAAAAAATTACGTAAAAAAGAGCAAATGAGCACGTCATGCTCATTCATAAATATGCTCAGTTACATTTTACATATAAACAACAGCATAAACAATTAAACTAAGGTTATACAGAAATATCTGTGACAGGCTATTATAGAGTTTTATCTTAATAAATTTAAAAGGTATGATACATATTTATGATCATTTTTATGAAACTTTAAGAAAGGTTAAAGATATGATTTCATAAAAATACTGTTTAAATTTAAAAATTTGTACAAAATATAAGCAATTTTTTTTAAAACTTTAAAACAAAAAAACTGTAGTCGATTTGTTATATTAGAACATAAATATTAATTAAAAAAAGGTAACGTAATATTATTAAGCTAATAATATTAGATTTAATATTAGTAATATTAATAATCTTATTAAATAAGCTAAATAAATATTATTTAAAATTATTTTTTATCTCTATTATTTTGAAAAAATTATATAAAATCTTTATAGTGTTTAATCAAAAATTATAAAAATTACAATTTATATCCTTATATTTTCTAATCTATTATCATTAAATCAAAATTAGTAAAAAATTATGATGTAGTTTTTCAAAATAAATACATTTCCATTCATTCATGAATGCGGGTGTATACAAATACAACATCGGACCATATCGAACCAAACCAAATTGTTCCGTACCTCAACGGAACAATAGTACACCACAGCGTACAATAGTACCTCAACGGAACACAGTACACCACAGCCCACTGGGCCATGTGGTGATTAACCCTGACCTTAGACCATTAAAACTGATTCGAAAAAAGTTTTGCTTAATGACGTCAGTTTGTGGCAAAAGAATCATTTTTAGGTCGAGATTGCTTTTGCATTTAACTTATACTTTTTTATTAATCTTAATTAGGCTGTATATAATTGCACAAAAAGAAGTAAAACTGGTAAAGATAAATTATTTCACGGATAAGAGTTTGTATTTATTACAATAGTAATTAATAAATAGTTTTAAAGAATTTACATAGTAATTACTATATTTAGTCTTTATAAGAATATATTCCATAAAAATATAGTCTATATATTTCTAATGAAAAGAATTTTTCTAAAAAATTTAAGCAAAATCTACTAGTTTGTTTTCTAGTTTTTTTTGCCACAAAGTGACGTCACATTCTCTGAAAAATTTTGGCTTCAAAGATTTACGAAAACGCCGTGTCTATCAGTTTTAATGGTCTAAGACCTAATCAGTCCTAAATAGTACCTAATAAGACCTAAATAGTTGAGGTAAGTTCGCTAAACTTAAATCAAAAAATTAAAACCTAATTTAAATTTAAAAAAAAGGTACTCTTCCTAAAATACTAATAGTAGCAAAACTTAAACCTACATATAAATCAGGTGATAAGAAGTTGGTACATATCTGACAAGTTTTAAAATGAATACTTTTTTTTGTCATTATTTACGAACTTGTGACACAAATAAGTACAAGAATTGATGGTCACAGACACATAAATAAGTTATTTGAGTTTCTGTCAAAGCTGTTAACTATTAGTATCATGGAATTGCAAGTTTTCGCAAAATATTGTAAATCTTTGTATTCAAAGGATTTAGACGATAGTTTTAAGTTGCAACCTTAAGCGTTTTTTTTTTCTTATAAACAATAAGGTTGAAAATGAAACACATTGGTTACTCTTTATGTTTTAAATTAAGTTGTTGACACCGATATTGCTGATGTATTTCCAAATATTTATATAAAATATAGACTGTTTTTAACTATTCCTATAACAAACTGGGAGAGTTAGAGATTACTTTTTAATCTTAATGTTCCATAGTTTTTAAGTAATTTAGCCTGATTAACTATTAAATCAAAATTATTAAAAATAAATGTTACATATCCATTATTTCAAGTCAAAATTGGTTTGACAAGTAATGTATTAGTTTTGATAATAACCGAATGTGAAAACATTACGAGAAATTACGAGAAATTAAATGATTTTTACAGCAAAATTTAAATTAACTTAGAAATCAATAAAAGCATTATATTGGACTGATAGCACTCAAGGAGCAATTAAACAAACCACTACAGACGGTGCTATAATAGCGAGTACATTGAACAAGTATTTCGTTTCAACTTTCACAAAGTAAAATTCGACAAACATCCCAAAACCTAGTGACAAATTTAATTTTGAATGCCCGATTCCAAGCTTTACATAGTTTTGAAATGTGTTCTAAATCACTTTTCAAGCCTTTATCAATATTATTTAACAAGTCTTACAAATCAAGTGTTGTTCTGGACCTTTAGAAAAAAGCACACATTATACCCCCCTGATTAAAAAGCACACATTATACCCCCTGATTAAAAAGGGAAGCAAACTTGAACCTAATTATCGTCCAATTTCACTAACTTCAGTTGTATGCAAATTAATGGAGCGTATTATACGTGATGAGATAACGAAACATTTAGTAGTACACAATTTGATAATAAAACAACAACATGCCTTTGTTAATAAAAAAAATTGAACTACCGATTTCCTTGGATGAATTGATCACAAAAGCACTTGCAGATGGATACAATGCAGATGATTTATTATTAGATTTTGCAAAAGCGTTTGACATATTTTTTATTGTTAAGGTTATTGTAAAGATTGGATCGGGATTAGAAACAAATTATTATTGGGGTGTAAAAGTTTTTTAATCCAAAGACTGCAAAGAGTAATAGTTGGAGAATTTGTGTTAGAATGGGAGAAAATAGATAGTGAAGTCCTTCAAGGCTCAGTTTTAGGTCCACTATTCTTTGTGGTATATGTAAACAATTTATTAATTAAAATCAAAAATGAAGGCAAACTATTCGCTGACGATACTAAACTATTTGTAGTCATTAAATCGGAATCAGATAACATCAGTTTAAGAAACGATCTTAATATTTTAAAAGAATGGACAGGGGACTGGCAAATAAAATTTAACTCGCAAAAATGTAAAGTAATGCATTTTTGATATAACAAATCTAAATATAAATATAAAATTGATGAAGTTATCTTAGAGGTAAGAAGTTAAAGTTGAAAAAGATCTTGGTATTTTTATCTCGAATGATTTTAAGTGGAGTCACCATATAAGCTATGCGATTAATAAAGCAAATAAATAAATAGAAAGAATTAAACATGCATTTGAATATATAGATGAAAGTATTATTAGCTTATTATACAAATCATTAGTTGGTTCCCATCTCGAGTATGGAGCAGTTAACTGGAACCCCCATTGAAAAGGAGCAATTAATAGACTTGAAAATGTTCAAAATTGAACGACCAAAATAACATGTCTAGTTGGTTATGTTCATGAAGAAAGAAATTTAAAACTAAAATTGCCTTCACTAAAAAGCAGAAGACGGTGATTTAATTCAAATGTTCAAATTAGTAAAACGAATTGACGAAATAATTTTGCGTAACCGAATTGAGTATTTTAATACTAACGGTCGAGCATAAGGTCATAAATTAAAAATGCATAATTAAAAGGTCATAAATTAAAAAATGCATAAGAAATCAATACAAACTCAAAATAACTACAAGTTTAACACAATCAGACAAAAAATTTTAATTAATAAAGTTGTAAATGACTGGAATATACTAGCACAAGAAATCATTGAGTCAACAAACGTAAATCAATTTAAGAACCACTTTGATAAATACTTTAAATTTTAACCTCAAATCTCATATTTTGTATATTGTTTTTAATCCTTGTTAAATTTTTTTGCTGTTGTAGACTGAAATTCTACGTAATTTCAGTTTCAACTCTTATGAGTTACAGTATTATTTCTATAATCTTGGCTTCCATTAATGTGCGCAGTAAAAAATTAAATAACCACGCTGAATGGAGACATCAAAGTAATAACTTGATTGAGTTCAATATAACAAAGCAGCAAAATAGAAACGTCAGTGCCACTGATTTTTTTAAGATCTGAATCCCGTGACAATTATTGAACTTTTCGACTAAAAAGAGTTATTTCTTCAAAAACTAGTTAATGGAAAAAAGAAAGCATGCAGTTTACAAGCTTGTATACTCTGCTAAAGGTAGAAGTGCTTACTGCAAACCTTGCTTCTTTTTTGGGAAAACTAAGAGTTATTTAAAATCCATTGCTTGACATTCGTTTCACTCCAGCTTTTGAATCTAAAGTGATTTTCTGCTTAGACTGAATCTAAAGTGATTTTCTGCTTAGAATTTTCTACAACTTATAGTCCGGACAACATACTTGAACCATCTAATTATCGATAGAGACATTTTCCAGAGTCAATACTTTCAAAACTATTAAACAAGTTCTTTTTTTTCCAGTCTGCTGATAAAAATCCAACACTCTCTAATTGAATGGAGGAGGCATTTGAGCTTGAAAAAAATCTCATTTCTGCAACAGAATGGGGCTCTCGGCGGCTGGTGAATTTTAACTGCGATAAAACTAATTTTTTTCAGCTAATTGTTTTTGCAATAATTTATATCTTCCTATATTTCTAAACGATAAATTATCCACATTTCGTCTTCTAAGATTACCTTACCTCCAATCTTTCTTGGAAACCATATATCAAACCGATTTTAAAATTAGCATCTTCTAAGGTTACATCTCTTTATCGTGCTTTTCACTTTCATACACCGGATTCTATTCTTTGTTTCTATAAACCTCAAATCCGTCCTTTTATGAAATACTATTTACCATATCTGAAGCGGATCTTTGAACGATGTCCTTTTTTCTTTTAGAGAAGATACAAAAACATATACACATAGTTGGGTCTGCTTTTGCAGCCAACCTCCAATCATTATCACATCGTCGTTATGTTACTCCTCTTTTCTTTTCTATTGATACTATAAAAGGCGCTGGTCTAAAGAGTTAGCGTCTCTTGTGCCATCAACTGAAATTCATTCTCGTGTTACTCGTCATTCGATTAAGTCTCATCTGTTTACTGTGGCTCTTCCTAAGTGCTCCAAATATTCTTATTCGTCTAGTTTTTTTCCTCGAACATCAGTTCTTTGGAATATGTTTTTTTCATCTTGTTTTCATGATTAATATAATTTGCAATCTTTTAAGTTGACTGTTCATTATTATCTTGCTATATAAACTTTATCTTTTTTCTTCCAGTAACTTTCAACTTTAATAGGGGTTGATTGCAGTCTCGTTGGGAGTGGTAATGTTGAAAAAAAAGGCTTTCTTCAACAGCTATATAAGATTTTTTAGCTTTAACGCATTGTTGGAAAGTCTCAAATCAAAACTGGAAAACGGCGTAAAGGCTCCAAAAAGTCTCTCGCAGACTAGAAGATGTGTTTTTGGCTCTTCAAATGCCTTGTTCCAATTACAAGCTATAACTAAGAATCAGTTTTTTTAAATTCTTAGTTGTCAATATTACTTGTATATTTGTATATATAAAAAATGTGTTTAAACTTTTTTTTTTTTTTTTTAACATTATATTTTGTCGTTTAATAAGTATTACAGTTTACATAAATTTACAATTAAGTTAATACAGTTTAGATAAATTTGCAATTAAGTTTACATTAATTTGCCTTACCGCCGAGCACCGTGTTACAAATTATAATTTTTTACAAAGTTATTGGTATATAAGAAAAATTGAATAAATGTTTACAAGAATATAAAAAATAAAATAAGATACCGTTTAATACATACTATCATAAAAAGACGAGATAAAAGTAAAAATGAATATATATATAAATTTATATACACATTTATGTATATAAATTTATATATATATATATATATATATATATATATATATATATATATATATATATATATATATATATATATATATATATATATATATGTATATACTAGTGGATAACTAGTGGATAACTAGTGGATTTTGAGTGAAAATGGATCAGCTGGAGACGGACTTTAGCTAGCATCATGGTATTTATCTTGAATATAATTATGGAAAAGTTCAACAAAACGAACTGAATGCTTCAAGCCGTTGAAATCAACTTAACAATGATGAATGAACTGTATAGCTCTTTGACTATTTTCGATGAAGAGGTTAGATTAAAAGAAACTATGGTGTTAGCGGGCACCAACAAGTACTTTGCTGACCAAAACAAAAAGTAGTGCACAAATGCCAACATGATGGATTGACGTCTATTGAGGCGTCAGACATTACTGGAAGAGATATAATGATTGATGAGGTTAATATTATCATGGATTGACTTTTAGCTGAGATTTTTTTTAAATTGAAAATGTTATTTTTAAAGATATTATCGTGGAAGATGTGACTGATCATTTCGTTGATTTTCCGCCCCAAGATATCAAAACAATTTATCAATTTATGAATAAAAAAAATGTGACGTAAATGAAAAGGATGTATACTTTAGAAATGTCTGTACTTTGTTTTATCGTGCTGAAGTGTTTTAATTATATGTAGAAAAGAAAGATATGATTTTCCATAGCTTATTTTTTGGATTACCTTATTATAATTACCGCATTTACTTGTTGGCTTTTGATAATATGCAGTAGTATTTATTATGCAAAGCATATAAAAAAACGTGTTTAAGTACAGATTGTGTGAAAGTGCGAGGGCATAGGCCACAATCGTTACTATCTTGGGGCCAGGAAGACCTAATGACGGGCCTATTTTTAAGGTCTGCTTTTTTACTTTAAACATTTGAAAAAAAAAATTATTTTCTCAAGTTTTTAAGCAAAATAATCTAACTAGTTATAGACATTACTATTTCTTTTATTTATTACTTTCTATATTTATACGCAAAACAAGTAATCCTAACTATACTTAAATTTTATTTTTAATTGTTACACAATTTTATTTGTAAGACACGCAATGAAAGCACGTCACAGCTAACAGGACGTGGTAATTAATCAAATATTGTCTTCTTTTTGCCCTGGCCATGTAATTATTATTTATATTACACAAAATTGTAAGTATTTTCTATTGAGAAAACATAACCAATATTGTTTTATACTTGGGTTTATGATTCAACAAAGCGATCTTGATCCAATTTTGAGTCCCATAAAAAGTTGCTTATTCTAAGTTTGTTCTTCTTGTAATGGTAACTTTGCGAAAGCAATAGTATTAGGATTAAACGGTTGAAACCCGCATTTCCGTAATAAAATTGCAATATATTAATAATAGAAGAACAAAAAAAAAATTTCTAGGTTAAAAAACCTAGAAACTTTTCCTTAAGCTAAAAAACTTATGTTATATTTTAATTAAGAAAAACATAGCGATTACTAGAAAGAGAGTTATAATGGTTTAGTAGCAGCCACCAGCCTTCCACGCTCACCTGTATTTTTATTTTTAAACAAAACAATCGTCACACCTTTTTTCAGTTATAAAGCTAACGCAAACTGAGTCAGTTATACGAAAGGTTATGTTAATGACAACGATGATAATAATGATGCAAAAAAAAAAAAAAAGATTTTACTGTATAAAAATAAATAAATAAAAATTTCACTCTATAAAAGTATTTTGATTGGGTTTAAAAAATGAAAATATATAATTTAAAAAAAAAGTCAAACAAAAAAAATAAACAGTAAAATTGTTAAGCTCATTTAAGTTGAGATTTCTCTAGCGTTGTTTGGAGCAAGATTTTGTAGAACAAACTCTCCTTGTCCTTTACAAAAACCAGGACACATGTCAACAAAATCCTGAAACGCTAATAGAACTTTGTCAACGTAACAGTTAGCATCGCTCAATTTTTTTTCAAGATCTTTAATTATACTTCTGAACGAAGAATTCTCTTTCTGTAGATCATTGTTCATATCAATAAGTTTGCAGACTCTTTTTTCGCAACATGTATTTAAATCGTTTATTTTGGTTTTCATTAATTCTTCAAAAGAAGCTTCTAAATTTTTTTGCACACTTAAGAGCTCTGATAACAGCTTATCTGTGTTTATTTTTTCATTTTGGAGTCTTTCACTCCAGCTTTTGTTTACTTGGTTTAGTAAGTTTTCGTGTTTTTCTTGTGCAAGTTTTGTTTCCGCGTTGGCTGCATCCGTCTTTATTTTAATGCAGTTCTCGATTGCTGCTTGTTTTTCGATAGCAAATTTTTCGGCCATTTCGGCAAGCGTTTTTTCGTATTTCATTTTTTGGTCAAAGAGCTTTTTTTCAAAAAACTCAGTGATTACTTTTTTTTTAAGCTTTTCTACGCGAATGGTTTCGTTTTTTAGTGCATGTCTAAGAGTTTCAATTCCTTCTTTTTTGACACGATCTATTTCTTTTTCGTATTTACATTTTTGTTCATCAATGAGTATTTGGTGGTTCTTGGTAGTTTCTTTGAGTAATTCTTTTTCACGTTCCAACAAACTATCTTTGAAAATTTCAGCCGTGGTTTTGTCGAGATTGTCTGCAATTTTTTTGCCAACTGATAAGATATGCCGGTGCGTAATTAATTGTAAATCATTTTCTTTAATTAGATACTTACGATCGTTAGCTTTAATTTTTTTTGAAGCCATAACAAAGTAATGAACTTAAAGTCGTTACAACGTAAACTTACAAAAGTAACGAATAGTGGAATCACTTGTACGCAAATTTGCTTCACTTCACGCAAATGCTTGAAAGTTTTTGTGTGATGTGTAAGGTTATAGAAAAGAAAAATTCTAATTAACTCTTATTAATTATTACTGAAAGAAAATTATTGAATTCAAAAAAAAAATTTAACAAAAAAATTTTTATAGCAAATGTATTTACATTTCCTCTATTGTTGTTGCACATGTTTAACCACCAATCTGGTCACGTGCTCTTTGGCTTGTTGGTCATGCTTTTATAACAAAAGATTAAATGTATCGTTGACCTAAGACCTAAGAACAACAACAACAAACTATTTATTTTTCGTAAATCATTTTACAATAGTTTTGATAATAATGATAATAATAGCAATAATAGCAAAAATATATAATAATAACATAAAATAAAAAATATAATTATACAAATTATAGTAATAGTAATAAGTATTTTTACAATAATTACAATGAAAAAGTAATAATAATAACTAATATTAATATAATAATAAACTAATGATTTATTAGGATCAGCGCCGTACTATCTCAAGTGCAACAAGTGCAATCGCACTGGGCCCCCTATTAAATACATTAGAAAAACTTCTCCAATGCCATAAATTACTACGAATTGAAAGAAAAATTATTTTTTTTTAGTTTCTGCACAGGGCCCCCAAAAGTTACAGCACGGCGCTGATTAGGATGGTGTCACTCATACAGAAATCTGATCAAAGGAGTGACACCAATTTTTAATATAATATAAGTAATAATAAGCAAAGACACACACTGAAACACATGGACCGTAAACACACAAACCAAAGCACATAAAATATATATCAAAACATACATGTAGAAATCAATTTGCAGGTTTTACTAATAAAAAAAATAAAAAAAAAGTGCTGATGATAGTTGTAATACTTACGAAAAGAAAACTAAAACAATATTTAAATCATAAGAATAATAATGCCAAAAAGTTGGAATAAAATGTTTTTTAGAATTTTTTTAAATTGATATTGTTTAAGATGGAGTAAAGGTATTTTAGAATATATTTTTTTAGACTCTTCAAAATGCATGCAAGGCTCCAGTTCCATTCACAGGCGCACTGATAAACAATAGAAAGTTTACCATACTTTTGGGTTTTAAAAGATGGTACATTTAGTTTTCCATTGTGTATATTTCTAGTCGAGTAGGAATGTAATAGTTTACTTTCTGTGAACAAGTTTGTGATAGGAGATGGTATACTTTTATTTAAGGAGTCAAAAACAAAAAGAAGATTAGCATACTTTACTAGCGCTGGAAATGTTAGAATGAAAAGATTTTTGAAGAACTTTGATGTATCTGATTTAATTGGTTGGAAGTTTATTAATCTGATGGATTGGCGCTGAGATGATAGCAACTTGTTAATGCGATAGTTTCCAACTTGACCTCAAACTTGACAACAATAGCAAACAATAGATAACAAGATATAACAATAGATAACAAGATATAACAATAGATAACAATAGATAACAATAGTCAAACTATTACGTTGAAGATAGAATTAATCTTTTGTTACAAAAAAATATAAATATTTCAAGACAACAAAGATTTTTATGATAATAAACAAGAATATGTGATTGAAATTCAAGCGTATATTTTCTTACAGTTTCAAAAAAAACTCATCTCAAATCAATTCAATTGTTAAATGACTGTTTTTCAATTAAACACTGTATTTTGAAAACGTGACGAGTCGCAAAATTAAAATTTTACAGCAGAGTGAAAAATGTTTCTCCTGTAAAAAATTGTATGAAAACTTTTTTTGGAGCTGATATAAAGTAATGTGTTTACATCTTACATCTTAAATCAGAAAATTTTTTTTATCCGAAGCATCAACTTTTCGTAAAATTTTTTTTTTTTCAAATAACCTCACTTTTAAAAAAAGTGAGACTCGTCACGTTTTTGAAATACAGCGTTCAATTGATTTGTTAAGAAGAAGAAGTCCCTTTTTTGAAGAAGAAGTCCATTTTTTGTTATTTGCACTTTTTTTCATAATTTCATTTAACTTATGTCGATCTCTCTATGTACTTATGTCGATCTCTCTATGTACTTACGTCGATCTCTCTATGTACTTATGTTGATCTCTCTATGTACTACAAAAATAATACTAGTCCATCTTTCTTTCATTGTTTTTTGTCATAAAGTAGATTTATAAATAGTTTATAAACTATAACTGTCTAAAATTTAAACATTTAAACATTCTCGAAATGAAAATATTGGACTAGTACTGCTCTTTGTTTCACCGATTCAATTTTTACACAATTAATCATTTTAATCATGTAATTAATCACAATTACAATTATTGTTTGATTATTTTTATTGTATTATATTAAGAAATTGCTTTATTATTGTTGTCTTGAAACTTTTGGTAATGATACATAATAAGTTAATATGCTGATAAAAACTTCTGAAAAAACTTAATAAAAGTGAAATATTAACTGAATTAGGAATTAAAATAAGAAGTAGAATTGTTGAAATCGTAAGAACTGAACTTTGTTAATTTTAAGAAAACTGGATTAAAACTGAAATAGAAATAATTTTATGAATAAAATTAGAACTAGAAATTAAATCAACGCCACAAGAACTGAATAGAAACTGAAATAGGAATTATATCTTGAACTTAAATATCACTTCCAAAAAGTGTAAACATTCTGAAGAAAGTAAAGACATGCCAAATATAGTTAAAACTCGATGGTAATCTGCTTAATTATCTAAATGTGTAAGTTCTAGAAACAGTGAAACATAAAGTAAGTTCGATTAGGTTGTGTAACATTTGCTTATATGCGATTGGGAGAGGAATTAGACATCAATATACTGAAATGAATGCTTGTACAAATATTTCAGCTAAATTATTTAATGCTTTAATAAAAATGTTAAGGAAAAAGCCACTTCGGATGTTTTAAGATCAATTTATAAGAAAAAAAAGCTTGAGCATGGAATCCAGACACATCTAAATACTGGTAATTTGTTTATTAGATTTGTTAGTGTCTTCAAATTGTTTAAATCATTAACAGTATTAAACTATTCAGGTGGATAGTGTTCCCAATTAGTTAGTAGAAAAGTCAAATTTGAAGAAACTAAAACTATGATAATTCAACTTTGAACAAGTCAATTTTTTTTTTTTTTTGTTCTTATTACAATATATTCAAAGAAAAATTATTTAATTTACCATTAGATCGTTAGGAAAAATTTACAATTAGATCGTAAAGAAAAATTTACAATTAGATTGTTAAAAACGTTACTCAATGAGAAATAAATAAAAGATAAAACTAAGACTTTTTTTGTTAATATAAAAAGAACGCGGAGACTCGCAGAAGACCATTAGGTCTTGTCATTAAGAACCGCTTGTAAATTAAACCTTCATAAAATTCAATATATATAAAGTCAAGTACATATATAGTTAATCACATTTAAGTGCATGTTCTTACAAATATTCAACTGAATAAACATAAACTAAGATAATACATCAAATTAATAACGTTTAAAAATATGACAATATATCATCATGTGACAAAATGATTACTTTAAGCTTATTTCTGGATGAAAAAATTAAAATCACAGATCCTTCTGAAATCCTTGAGAAAACGTTGAATTTAATTTGAGGCAAAAATTGAAAAAAATTTTACCAAAAAAGTATAATTTTATCTGAATTTTATGATGTAAAGACTTTTTTTTAATTTTTGCAGGAAAAAAAATGTCAACAGATGTGTTAAAAGACCTTGTTTATGTTTCTCAATTAACCAAGCTCAATTTGCTGCTCAACTTTGTAATGACTTACAGAAGGCGAAACCCTTACCAAACATTAATACGAATTGGAATTGATTCAGGTAAAAACGTTATTAGATGAAGAGATTCTGAACCTTATAGCATATAATTTTTAAATTAAAACTAATATCACCTAAGTTAACTTCAAACCTCTTTGATCCAGAAAAAGAACGATGCAAAGATCAAAGTTCTCACGAAACATACTATGGAACTAACCATCCTGTGTATTCTGCATTTTGTGACAACATGTAGAAGACACACTAAAGTTTAGCCACTTTATTAGATCTTCTAAAGTTTGAAGATTGTAAATATGTTCTTGCAGCTGATTTGAAAATACTTGATATTCTTTTAGGAATTTCAGTAAGTTATAGTTTAAAAATAATTTGTAGTGTAACTTTAAATTGGAGTTTTAAAGAAAGCATAAACAAATTTAGTCTCATAAGCTTGGTGTGAAGAAGAATGTAAGCTTTTCGGTGGATTAATGAGAATATTTTTACCTTGATGCATACGCTTGTTTTCTTTTAAATCAAATACAGGTTTAGCACAAAATGTGTGTCCCGATAGAAACCACTAGCAAAAAACTTTCGGTATTGATTGGTCAATTAAATTTTTATATATAAATTACATGGGAGATTTTTGACAAAAATTAATGCCGTGCAACTTTAAAGAAAAAAAATTTTTGAGAAAAAATTTAGGGCGCAATCCCCCTTTCCCAGGAAACAAGTTTAACATACATGTTCATTGCGACCACACAAATACTAAAAGCGTCAGAGTTCTAACAAGTCTGCAGCCGTATTCACATCTCTCAGTTAAGCCTAATAAAATTATATTTTTAAAGAATTTTTTTATTAGTGTAGTTAAAAACAAACTTTTGACTACCGCTCCGTTAAGCTTAACGTAGAGAATAAAAAAGATTCGAAAAAGTGGAGTTCCCCAGTTGGTTCTCAAAATAATTATCTCAAAATAAATAAAACATGCACGTTTATCAAAATAACACAAATACTGAAATTTTCAGAGCTCTAACTAGCCTGGAAGGAAGTAAAATATCAACCGCAAAATTCCGGAACAACTGACAACAACAAACAACTAGCGAAGGCGAATTAACAATTTAAAAAAAATTACGTTGAGTTTATTCTAAAGGAAAATATTTATTAATAAATAAGGTTTTATTTTTTCTAATTTTCTTTGGGCAAGTTAAACAACAACGAACAGTGGTTTATTTTGTACTTTTTGTGGACGTTCGACTATACTTAGAAAAACTCTCTTTGTGCGGCAGATATATGTTTTTAGCTTAGTGTTTGAAACTCAATCATTAAAAAATACTCCTGAGGGCTATCATAACTTTAGGACACCAAAATAACACACTGTTAAACATCCTAATTTTTTTCCAGATATTCCAGGTATTCATAATTAGAATTCATGTTTTTAGGGTAATATGTCAAGCTTTATTCATTAAAAATACTCCCATGTTCATCACCATGATTGCACTAGAACTCTAGGACACCAAAAAAGCTCTTTAGAGCATGCAACAAAAAAGTATTTTAGGCAGGGCCGTCCCAAGAAAAGGGGGTGAAGGGGGTATTAAGCCCCCTTACGAATTTTATTAGACAGCTGGAGTATAATAAGACACTGGAGTCGGCAAAATTGGATCTATAATTGGTACTCAGCAAATGTCGGCTAGCGAGGACTTTTTTTGTTTGTTTGCATTCAAAACTTTTTCTTGGCTATAGTTGGCAAAAAATAGATACATCACCCCCTACCCCAGATATATTATTAAAACCTCTTTAGGACGGCCCTGATTTCAGAATTTCAGGATTTCAGGAAAGTCATTATACATGTTTTGATTTCAGGAAAGTCATTATACATGTTTTTATGTCAGTTAGATAAGACTTATTCGTTGAAAATGTTCACAAGATCATAAAATATATCAAGGACACACACACACACACAAAAAACCACTGAAAAACACAAAGAAAAAGATATTAAAAAAGAAAGTTGTTAACTTTTCTAAAATAATTGCATGGTTGCAATATGTTTTTGAAATATTATTTTACGCTTCATGAATTAAAAAAATCATTTAATAACTGTAAGACACCAAAAAGGACACTATAATGATCCAGCTGTAAAAATATTTTAGGATAATTATATTAGGTAATAGTTCATATTTTTAAACCAAACTGTCAAGTTTTATCCACTAAAATGTATTTTAAAAATCCTCTAATAACTATAAAATACTCGGATAATGTAAATTGTAGCGCGATGTAAACACTATAAATCATAGTATATGTCTTAGCATTTTTTTAAATTGGTTTTACGAAGTAATAGTACAAAATTACAATTGTACAAAAGTACAAAAATGAAATTTTATGTCTATTAATTTTACTAATAATTTTATATTTATACTTTATGTTTGACTTAATTAGTTATTGTCAATTAAAATATAGTTATTATATGATGCAAATATAGTCAATTAAAATATAATTATTATACGATGGAATAAGTGTTTTTAATTGTCATGTATCTAAAATAATAGATCTAGGGCCCCATAAAAATTTGAAACCCAGGAAAAAATGTTCTATAGAATTTTCTATAAACTTTTGAAACAAATGGCCTATTTGAATTTCTATAAAATTCTATTGAATTTTTATAGAACTTCTGTTAACTTTTATAAAAATTTCTATAGAAATTTTTTTTCTACTTTTTTTTATAGGAAAAAGTTTTATAGCAATTTCCATAGAAATTAATAGAAATTCTAAAGAAATTCTATAGAGTTTCTATAGGCTATATGTTTCAAAAGTTTATAAAAAGTTCTATAGAACTTTTTTTCCTGGGAATAAATGAAAAATTTTTATATATATATATATATATATATATATATATATATATATATATATATATATATATATATATATATATATTTATATATATATATACAGGGCCGGCGCGAGTAGGTGTCACGTGGGGGGGGGGGGTATATATATACATATGTATAAATGTATATACATATATATATATATATATATATATATATATATATATATATATATATATATATATATATATATATATATATATGTATATATATATATATGTATATATATATATATATATATATAAATGTATATACATATATATATATATATATATATATATATATATATATATATATATATATAAATGTATATACATACATATGTGTATATATATATATATATATATATATATATATATATATATATATATATATATATATATATATATATATATATATATATATATATATATATATATATATATATATATATATATATACCTATTCAGTGGTAGAAAGTAACGAACTACATTCACTCAGGTTACTGTTATTAAATAGTTTTTTTGTGAGTTTCTACTTTTTAAGTATATTTTTTTAACGTGTACTTTTAGTTGAGTGTTTTTTTATTTAAGTATTGTACTTCGAGACCTTACAAATCATAAACGTTAGAGAGTAAAAAAAATATTATGTTTTAGTATTTTACAAAAAGTATGATTTCATTTTATTTGTTGAAAAAAATAACGTCAGCTTTATAGCTTTGTTTCCTTATAGTTTTCATAATAACTTAATTGAAGTGACAAAGTTACGTGAGTACTGTTTCGAATTTTCAATCTTTCTTCTTCGAATTTTAGAAGAAAATTTCTATGTTTCGAATCTTCAATCTTTCTTATTCGAATTTCAGAAAAAAATTTAAATGAAAGTTTTGCAATTTTGTACAAAGTATTTTGAAAGAACATAACAAGTTATTTTGAATTAATCATTTATCCTTGTTACACAATTATTGGCTTCATTCTGAAAATGTTATGTTCTTTGTAGATGCCCTTTGTATTCAAGAAAATAACCATTCAATCAAAGCATTTTTTTTATTTATGCATGCCACGCATATTTTAGCAAAATATAATGATAAACTTATATGTTTTTCTGCAAATTTTGCAAGAAAATAAATCTATATGTTCTTCTGCAAATTTTGCAAGAAAAAAAAAACATGTTTTAGCTGATAAAATGAATTAATAAGCAAAATTCTATGAGTAGAGTCAAGGAGATCCAGCATTCATCCATGGGTTTCCATTCCATAGGTTTCAATTCCATGGGTTACTTGAGATAATACATAAGCTGTTGTCATGGTATTTAAATTATGATAGTACTTGGTGAAGTTGCTTAAGATGATACGATTTTAGACGCTCAAGATGAGATGGGCTTTTTATTATAAAAAGCATGTTTTTTTAAAGTTATTCTCATTTTAGTATTTCAAGAGCGAAAGTTTTTTCAAAAAATAGTATCGTTAACTTTTTTAGATATAGGAAAGATTTATTATTTTTTTTTTTTATGGTTGAGATATTTTTTTTAAGGATAAGTATAGTCCTTGAATATACAATTTTTTTTTTTTTTTTTTTTTGCGATTATTTTTTTGTTATTTTGTGTTTTTTGAGTTCCATTAAAAAAAGCTCATCTTAGGACACTGGTTTCCTAAGATGAAATGATTGACGTGTTGAAGATAACGCAATTTTTGGCATGAAAATTTTTTTTTTAAATTAACTATTCATTTATACTCTTTGAGAGGAAAGATTAAGTTATCATTATTTTTAAAAAAATATATATCTTTTTGTAGTCTTTTGGGAGCAATATCATTTACACTGTTAAACATGCTCAACTTAAGCAACCTTCCCTAAATCTGTATTAAAAAATGAACACTTAAAAATATCAGTTAAATATATTTTAATTGTAAATACTATATTTAATTTACAACTTCGCACACTTTCGCTCTTAAAGACTTATGACAATTTATCTTGGTTTCTTTTCACCTTTTAACGACATAAAATAAACTTGTTAGTGCAAAAAGTTTTTTTAAATCTTTAGGCAAACATCATAATTTTAATTGAGAAAAGTCAGCAAATTCGTTGTTCTTTTTTTGTCAAATTTATACGCTAAACGATTGCTTGTTTATCGATTTGTCAATTCCTGGCAAAGAAATGATATAGTCAGAAAAAACAGAATCAAACCCAGCTAAATTAGAATGGCTAATTGCTAAACAACTTCTTCCGAGGCAAACCCGTGGCCTTATTTAAGCGACCACTTTGACTTCAAGTGCAAGAATAGCGACAGCTTTATCATGCAATGTAAACAGCGTTTGACCAAGTTGACTGAACTGGTTACATATAAAAACTCTAAATCAAACCTCAGCAAGCATGTTGAGGTTATTTAATGTTAGTTGTATACTTTTATTATATTTCTTTGTACTTTAGTTAGTTTACACAATTGTTGTATTTAGTTCTAGGATCCTGCAGCTGCCTATGACTGCTCTAGTACCCTGAAACATTTCGAGTATAAAGTATTTTTTTGTCACATAGTTATACTTTAACTTTACAAATGAGCAAATTTTACATAATGAAGAAATGTAAAAAACAACCTTTTACTAATGAATGTAAATAGTTTAAATTCAGCTTGTTATATGACATTATAAAAAATGTTTTTTTCAGAGAAAACATTTATCAAAGCTTAAGGATTTCAGTGACTTTGCAGCAACATGGAAGCAAACCCTACCACCAGCAATCCCAGCCAAGCAAGGAAAAATTAGTGACAATGTTGACAAGCTAAATATCAAATTTATTTGCGACGATCTTCATCTAATTTTTTTGGTTGAACTATCTGCTTTTAAGCAACTTTTACATGCACTGAATCCACATTGCATACACATATCAAAACCCTCTCTTTTAATCAGAGTTGATGGTGCTACCATTCAGTAGAAGAAGATTTTACTTTCACACCTCAGTAAAGTCAGCTATATTGCCACAACTATTCACACCCCTTTGAAACTTTTCTGGTCTGCGCATCAGAAAAGTTTCAAAGGGGTGACAACACATTGGATTGATGAGAAAACCTTGCAGCAGAGATCCGCCACACTTGCTAGCAAAAGATTGAGAGAGTCACACATCTTCGATGTCCTGACAGGCACTTTCGATAACGTTCATTGTAAATACAGAATAAGGAGAAAAGTGGTTAGAACAGACAGTGGCTCAAACTTTATAAAGACATTAAGTGTTTTTGGGGAAAAAAGCCAGACTCAGGAAGCAGAGTCGGAATCATAACAAGATTCTTCCCAAGAGTCTGAATCTGAGTAACTGGACACTATTGATATCCTAGATAAGGACAGTGGTCTTGAGTACCAGCTTCCTCCACATCAAATGTGTGCATGCCACGTTAAATTTAGTCGCCATAATTGATGCTGCCTTGGCAAAAAAGAACAATGACACATACAAACTGATATTACGAGCTGCTTTTGGGAAATGCTAAGAAATATGGAACAAGAAAGGTCGTCATACTTGGCAGCCAAAACAGTTGAAGGGAAATGCAAGCTCCAGTTTATCTGGCTAAATCAGGCTAGATGGAACTTGACATGCATGGCTGTGGTAAAAATCTTAAGGACTATAAAAGAAAAAAGCCCAGATACTATCAGAAATGTGTGTAAAGAATATAAAGTAAAAATTTGAGTTTTTTAAATATAATTTAATATATGTAATCAAACAAGTATAAAGTAATACTAATTAAAATAATTTCTTAAAGTTCCTCTTCTCATAGTTTTTCAAACTATTCCACATATATTACTGTAAATTTTTATAAATTTGCATTTATTTTGTGTCCTATATGGTAAATCCAGCTGAAATTGCTTTCCTGACTGAATATTGCATAGTTATGAAACCTGTTGTAAAGGCAATGTACATTTTTCAGTCTGAGAACAATACAGACATGGAATGGCTTCTGTCAATGATCTTTCAGTTACAAGCAAAACTCAGCAGCCTGGAGACATCCTCTAAAATGTGTCTCCCTCTTATTAGAGCAGTTCATTATGGTATCCAAAAATGTTTTAGGAGAATGATGCAATACCCGGAATTGATTGCTGCAGCAGTTCTTCTGCAAAAGTTCAAAAACACCTGGACTGATAGCACTGAAGTTATAGGAGCAGGTATGATTTTTTTTTTTTAATGTCATAGTGTAAGCTGTTGCGCCCGTTGTATCTATTTTCTGTATTTTTTATCTTTTTATTAAAAAAAAAAATTTAATATGCAATGTTTCATTTGTTTTTCAACGGGTCTGGTCTATGCAAGACAACACATTGACCAGATGGCAGAAGTGGAGCAAGTTGGGCAACGTTTGTCAGATAAAGAAAATTTTTTCGCATCAATAAAATCTAGAAGGTCACAAGGTACAGGGAGGTTAATAGATAACTTGCTTGTAGTTCAAACAAAATAGATCTGTTAAACTTATTTCTACATACTAAAAACCTTTCTCTAACTGAACACTAGTCTTTCTGCATCAGCTGACTGAATAAAGTGTCTGTATTCAGCTGTTTTCCTGCATCAACTGCCACTATTCAGTGCTTTTTGACTATTATTCACTGCAAATCGAACAAGATTAAAATCTAACAACTTTGAAAACCAGCTGCTTCTCAAACTTAACAAACAGTTTATCGTGTAAAGATACACAGAAAATAATGTTTATGTTTTATTATTCTAAATCTGACAAGTCTTTTAATTTTTTTAAATGTTTAAACTTGATAAGTTGATTTGAAAAGTATGATGAATTCATTACAAATTACATTTTTTGTTTGTGACTGAATTTCTCCCCAACATCCTAACATAACTTGTAAATGAAGCTTTGTTTGTAGCACTTTGTTTTCTTTTATTGTGAGTCTTGTCTCAATAAAACGAAATGCTCGTAGTAATAGCATTTTTTAATAAAAAAAAAAAGTAATTAAAATGAAGTGTAGATAGCAAAGTTTTAATAAACTCTTCTTAAATTTTAAGTTTTATGAAGTTTAATTCATGTTTTACTAAGCTAATTCTTTTTTAAAATTTTTTAACTTATGCAAACTCTTTTGTTCAAAAATAGTTTTGAAATAAAATAACTTTTTATTTACTTTTTAATACACAGGGACGATTAAATAAGCGCGAATTTCATAGGTGCAAACTGGCATAAGTGAGAACTAGCATAAGTACGAAGCAGTTGCAAAAATGCAAACAAGCATAAGTGCGAATCGGCATAAGTACGCCAAATAAATTTACAAATATCGACCTAAGTGCCAATTGGCATAAGTGCGAACTGTCATAAGTGCAAAGCAGTTATAAAAACTGGCATAAATGCGAACTGACATTGGTGCGAATCGGCATAAGTGCACCGAATAAATTTACAAACATTGGCATAAGTGAGAACTGGCAAAAATGCGAATTGGCATAAGTGCGAAATGGCTATTGGCACTTATGTTAATATTTGCAATTTTATTCGGCGCACTTATACCAATTCGCACTTTTGCTAGTTTTTGTAACTGCTTTGCACTTATGCCAGCTTGCACTTATGCCAATACGCACTTATGCCAATACTTGCAAATTCTATTAGCGCACTTATGCCAATCGCACAAATGCCAGTTTACACTTATGCCAGTTTTTGCAACTCTTCGCACTTATGCCAGTTCGCACTGATAAAAAATGCGCTTATTCAGCATCCCAAATACACATTATGCGAGTAGCGTTTTTTAGTTGATTATTTTATGCATAGTCATAGTAATTAACTAGTCTGGATACGCGGGCCGTTTTCTCATAGCGCTTAAGTTCCTATCTATACTAGTCCTCAGCCTACTTTAGAGTAAATCAAATTGTAAACATTGTATTTCGTTACATTTAAGTTGCATATATTCTGGGAAAAATATTAAAATGGCAGGAATAAATTGTGTTTATTTTGGTTATTTGAATTCAAGAAATTATTTTGAATGCATATATATTATATTCCGAATAAAAATGATGAATATAGCATAAAATAAAAACATCAACAGTTATTAAATGTAGTATTAAAAGTTATTATATGTATTGAGTTTGAATTGATATTAACACTATTGATATTAACATATGCATATGTTAATATCCTTACTGTTAATATCGATACATGTATTGATATTAACAGTTATTAAATGTAAGCCATCACAAAAAAAAAAAGCTAAAAGCAAGTAAAAAATTGTTTGTATTATTTACAAACAATTTTTTGTATTATATAATATAAAATTGTCTGTATTATGTAATCTTCCTTTCGCGTTTTCACTTTTTGTGGCTACGCCTTGATGTCCTTTATGCCAACTATGCAAAACTGATCTTAGTCTGTCTGACATTAAGACTTTACCATCTAAAAATACGAGACTATCTATAGCGTATAAGTCATAGTGTTTAGACCAAAACTCTCAAAGATGTGTCGGTGTGCTTTGCTTATTTTCTGGGAATCCCTTTTGTATCAGTTGTAATAGATCTTGATATGTAGGGTTGATTGATGATTTTATAATAACTCTATCCATTTTAATGGGACTATTGAGATTAGTAAACACAGAATGAATGGTTTCTAACAACTTTTAATGTCGCATACTTTGTCGCAACTTTTAACGTCGCATACTTTGTCGCTACTTTTAATGTCGCATACTTTGTCGCTACTTTTAATGTCGCATGCTTTGTCGCTACTTTTAATGTCGCATACTTTGTCGCTACTTTTAATGTCGCATACTTTGTCGTTAATTTTAATGTCGCATACTTTATTGCTACTTTTTATGTCGCATGCTTTGTTTAAAGTATTACTGTTATTGGTTCGTGACATTATTTTTTCCGGGAATCAAAATAACTTTGAAATTATACACGTATTTTTTTGAGGATTTTTAGGATTATAGGGTTTTTTATCTCATCCAGGTTTCGATTGTTGAATATTTATACTAATGGTTTGTGATCAACTGCAGAAATTAGGTTTGGAAATCCCATGACGAACATTTTGAAACTTTCTAAACCACGTAATAATGATAAGGGTTCGCCTTTAATAAAAGCGTATTGACTTTCAGCATCTTTTAAAAACCGGGGTCAGCATAAACAATTTTCCAATTAGATAGACTGCATAGTGGGTTATTAAAGTCAGAAAATTCGCAATGCTTTTGTGTTTGTATAAAACCGATGCCTGATTAGTAGATAAACAAGTTCAACAATTAATATCGAATGCTCGAACACCTTCTTTTATTAGCTCTATTATTTTAAGTTTAGATGCTTTCCAAGAGTTAGGTCCCAAAAAATTTTTCTTTTTCTTATTGAAAAAGACGCGAATGGAGCCATTATTGGTGCCTCAGAAAAATGGTATGAAACCTCAGTAATAAGGCAAAAGTTCCGGTTATATTTTATATGATGGAAAATTTTGTGTAGATTTTTGTGTAAATTTTTTGGGACTAAAGACTATTCCGGTGTCCGAACATAGTTTAATGTAACACATAGTATGCCAAAAACAAAATTCAATTTTGTTATCCTAAAGTAAAGAATCATCGATGCATTTGACAACTCGTGGGAAATTGTAGGTTATATCGCCAAAACGTTTGGTGAATTCGTCGTTTGATGCATGGAATCATCGCTGTGCTCTTAAATATAAAAGTCTTTTTATAAAAATAGGTAAAAAAAAATTTTTAATTAAAATTACAAAAATTTTATTAAAAATGTTAACTTAAGATAAATTAATCTAGAAATGCTTTTTTTTTCTAATTTTTAGGTTTCTTTGTTTTTTATGAAGACTTTTCTAAATGATCAATATATACTTTCTCAAAACTTTTTAAATGTGACTTTTTCCCCGTGTACTATTCAGTTATTGTAATTGTTTTTCATCACAGCGATACAATAACAATAAATAATTTTTTAATTACATCTCTCGTATTGCAATACAATATTATTGTATTGAAATGTGTTATTGTATTGAATTTTTACAATTACAATTATAATAATCCTAACCCTATTTTCGACTAATAATAATATAACGATAAGTTTTTTATTTTTTAGCTTTAAATGTTTAGTTCTAACTTATGGTGTTTGGTTTATTTTCATTTTACAATTAAAAAAATTTTTTGAAGTGTCTAATATAAGTTTATCTACATAAAATGTGATATTAAGCAAAGAAAATCCCCGTTTGACAGCAGCTGTTAGATTCTAATAGCTGGTGTCAAACGGGGATTTACTTTGCTTAGTATCACATTTTATGTAGATAAGCTTATATTATACAGCTGCTGTCGATATAAACGTACAAATCAGACGTTCCTATGGAATGAATTTTAGTATTTTCACTATAAAACGTCCTTTACGTCACACTAATTTATTTAAAAGAAGCCCAGCTAAAAAGTCATAAGTTTCCTTAAAAATTGTTACGCCCGAAAGGATTTTTCATCAGAGGATCTAAAATGAAGTAATAAACAGTGGTCAAAAATAATTTTTAGTGATAAAAGCAAGTTTATGCTGTTTGAATCAGATAAAATCAGGTATGTCCAACGTCCAGTAGGTACAAGATACAATCCTAAATACCAACTGTCTATTTTGAAACATGGACTAGGTAATGTAATGGTTTGTGGGTGTTTTAGCCGGGTTGGAGTTAATCTGCTCCATAGAATTACTGAGACTATTAATCAAGAAAAGTACGAAGATGCAGGTAAGACTATTATGTTACCTCAGGCAAAGGAAAAAATGCTTTGATTATGGATATACCAACAGAATAACGGTCATAAATATTAGGTTACTTGCTTTTGAGGAAATTTTTGAATTTCAATTAACTACCCCTTGAAATTTGGGACATTGGTGTTTAAATATTTTTAAATAAAAAGGGTAGTTAAGGTAGAATTTGCCAACTTTTGCTGTTTTATTGTGTTAAATAGTGTTAAAAATTGCAAAAAAATGAATTATTTTACCGCGAATTATAAGAATGATGAAATACTTTGTTTTACACTTTTATTTTGTTTTTGAGCAACTATTTTCTTTTTCTTCATTATTTTATTATATTTGTATGGCCATAACAATTTTGCTTGTTTAGATTATGATAAATAAAATACATATTGCCATACCAAAGTTTTGTTGCATATATGAGAAAGAGTTTTGTAAAAATAGAGAAGTTTATGCATCATTTAATGCATACACGTATACTTTATATAAAGAATGTTAACGTTATTGCTCATAATATTATTTTTTCTAGAAAAAATTAATTTTATAATAAGTAATCAAGTATTGAAATTTCAATATTATACACATCAACAAACATTATTAATTCTAAATGAAATGGAAATACTAAAAAACTTTTACTGCATAAAATCTACACTAGAAACAAATGCGAAAAAGTCATCAATACTATATTGCATGCCTAAAAAGATGAAAGAGAGTCAGTGCAAAAATGGTAAATGTAAGTGCGTATTATCTTTGATTAAAGCTCCTTGGAATAAAGTTGGATTTCTAACAGTTTCTGGCAAAACCCTTAGAAAGCATTTAAGTAATCTAGAAAAAGAACACTTCAATTTAAAAAAGTATGAAAAGAGAGGATCAACTACAGATTTATAAAAACAAAATAATTTTATACAAAAGATTAATTAAGTGTTTAGGATTGGTACACAAATCTTAAACATACCAATTACGTGCACAATTTCTAAAGATATTTACGATGGTAGTGTTTTCAAAAGGAACTGATATCGAATGTGCTGCAGTTGAGTCACTAAATTTTTGCAAACAATATATTAAAAGTAAAAAATTTTTAAGAGACAATAGAAAAGAACTAGCTGAGATAGTTATTGCTTATTTGTCTTCTGAAGGTGTAAAAATTAGGAAACCAGGAACTGTCCACCATGCAAGACTCCTCGGAAAAGCCATGTGTTATCTAAAATTGCAACTTCTTTTTAATCAAATTAAATTTGTTCAGGAGGATAAACTACTTTTAGAAGAAATAAATATCATGGAAGAATTTATAGTATGTTTTTATGCAAATTGGTATTTGCAACCTAATAGGTTTATCAAAGCACCATATCTAGGTATTTTATCAATACATAAAACACATCTATACAAAGAGGTTTGTGCCAAACCAGACGCAGTTAAACCAGTATTGAAACCATTTTAAAAACATTCCTGGTATCTAGATTATACAATTGTACCTCTTTCTTTGTTGGATAAAGAAGTTTCTTACGAAGAAAAAAGATTGCCTCTGCTATGCTTCAATATGGTATGCCAAACTCTGATTATTTTAAAATTGACAACATATCGCTCATTGAAGTGGAAAACTAGATTAGAATTGAAGAGAGAGTTTACAATGATCCCCCAAGTTTATCATTACTAGTTAATCAACTCTCCTATTTGATGATGTTTTATATAATTGGGTTGGATAAACAAAGGATTAGAGACTGGTTTACCCTCCCATCTCAGTATTGGTACACAATCAAGTTTTAGAATCTTCAATAATTAATCTTCAATAATTAATCTTCAATAATTAGTCTTCAATAAATCTCTAGTTGTTATAAATGATCCTGCTGAAAGAGCAGTAGGAATAATGCAACATTTTGTTCACAGATATAATAAAGAAAAAGAAATTCAGAACCGACTACTTACTATTGATAAAGCAAGATTTGCTACAAAAAGGCCGGGGAAAAAGTCATAAAATTTTTCTAAAAAAAGGTTAATTGAATCACTTTCTATAATTGAAAAAAATGATTTTAAAATAATGATAGTCAAACAAACTTATTTTAACGAACTTTAATAATATTTTAAATAATCAATAATCAATTAAGGATAAATCTTCATTTATAAAAAATTCAACTGAAATTTCACTTATAATTCGCGGTAAAATAATTAATTTTTTTGCGATTTTAACACTATTTAACACAATAAAACAGCAAAAGTTGGCAAATTCTGCTTTAACTACCCTTTTATTTGAAAATATACATCATTACCTATCTTATAAATAATAATCAGTTCCAAATTTTGATATTATTACCTCCCCCAGGCCTTACAAATGTAACCAATTTTGGAACATTTTTAATAATTAAAAAGCGTCTGGGGGAGGCACAATAGCGGTCCAATCAGGCTAATTTTTTCCCAAAGTTAGTAAAAATTTCCTCAAGTACCCTAATAAACATACTTCTAAATTGGTTTTAGATTTTTCAAAAAAAGTAAAGTTAATGTTTTGAAATGGCCATCCCAATCACCTGACTTGAATCCCATTGAACATCTATAAGAACGTGTTGACTGTCAAATGAAAGAAATCAAGCCTACAAACCATGCTGATTTATTTAGTAAAATTAAAGAAATATAGTAGTAGTAGTAGTAGAAAAATTGCTGCAACAGGTTTCCCTGTATAACCTACAGGTTTTGGCAGCCTTGTCTACTTCAAACACTATTTTTATTCATATCAATATATAACAATAAGATTTATAGTATGAAGTATAAGTTTGTTTTTCCTTTTTTTTTTTTTTTAGTTATAATCTTGATACTTATGCGGATTATTTGAAATTTCTGCATCAAGCTGAGCCTTGAAACTGTTAACTGATGAAGCGCATACAACTTCTGACGGCAATGCATTCCAGTGATTCACTATTCGATTAGTAAAAAACTGCTACCTTTTCTCGCAATTTTGAACATATTCTCTAGTCATTTTTAGATAATGTCCTCTAGTTTTTGTTTTATTTGACCCTCAACACGAAGGACATGGGGTTAACTCCATGAGACAATGTCTATATTGTTTATAAATTTATAGGCCTGTATAAGATCTCCTTTAATGAGACGGGTTTCTAACAACGTTAAGTTTAGTAGATTCAGACGATCTTTGTACGACATATGACGGTACGAAGGTATTAAACGGGTAGATCTTCTTTGTACTTTCAAAATTTTGTCAATATCTATTTTTGATGATGGATTGCTGGCTGCTACCGCAATTCATGACGAGGTCGTACAAAGGTTGTATATAGAATTTTAAGTAGTTGCGGAGTCATGTGACTGAACTGACTTATGTTATTTTGCTTTTATATAAAATTGTGATCAGATATTGTTGAAAAATCTGTACAATATCAAAAAAAAAGCTTTGTCCGCAAATTTTGAACTTATCAAAAATCGTTTATTTGTATTACAATTTTAAAATGTCATATTAGTCACTATTTAGTTCTTATTTGTTCATTATTTGATAGTCATTATTAGTTCAAAGCATAATTGTAAACTTGAAAACCTTTTCATTCGTATATAATATGTTGGCTTTAGTAAAGTACGTGCTGAAATATGAGTAAAATTTTTTTTTTTTGCTTATCAGCGTACTTTTAGGCGCAATGATGTAATACTTATAATACAACTGTTTGTTTGATAGTATTGATATAAAAAAATAATTTTTTTTAAAAGAAGTAACTGGAGATATTTAAATTAAATGTGGTAATTTTTACATGAAAAAACTTTTAAAAGTATTTAGTATTGTAATGTGAATTAATGATTGTGTAATATAATAACTGTATCAAAGTAAATGTGAGAGCCACTGTGACACTTAGAATACTTTGAAAATGCTAAACATTTAAGTTATTGCATTTAATGTTTAAGCAAAAATTAACTAAAACATGAATTACAAAAAAAGTGAAAAAAGAGTTTTGAGTTTTGAAGAATATGAATATTTCAATAAACTTCTAATTTTTTTTTTCCTTCAAATTTTTTTATTTTTCAATAACAATAATTCAGCTCTAAAATAAATAAATATGATTTAATAAAAAATAGGATCTGAAAGATAATGAAAAAATTGTTTCGAAATCTGAATGCGGTATATTAAACAAACTTACTATGCTTTTTACAGTAAAAATATTTTTCCAATTTTTAATAAGATATCTCAATATGATGTTGGAATTGCAAGACAGAAAATATAAGGAAAAAGTAAATGGCTTCAGGTGGAAATCAAAAACAGGATAAAGCTAGTGTTATTAATTTTGATATATGCGGGGATTGCTCTACTGCAGGACGGTCCTGCAGTTGAGCAATCCCCGCATATATCAAAATTAATAACACTAGCTTTATTCTGTTTTTGATTTTTGATATCAGATTTAGAAAAGCTTAAGAAGATGGTCCGACCATCTTCTAAATCCAGTCTTAACTCTGCATGAGCCTAACAGCACATTTCTTCACAGAACATATGAAACAAATTCACGCTTGTCTTGATGTGGTACTTTTTCCTTACGAGTCCCATACTGCAGCTAATCTTGTTAAATTTATGAATGAATCACTTGAGCGTTGGTGACTATTTGAAAAACTCGGTAAAAAACTCAGTAATATTGTCTCAGCTATTATCAGGAAGTAGGAAAGTTTTCAAACATTCCTTGTCTTGCCCATGCACTTTAGTTGGTTGTGAAAGATGGCTTTCTTAACAATGAACGTATTTCTTTATTATCTGCTACATGTAGAAAAATATAAGGACACTTTAAACTGTCGGTTAAGACATTCAAACTTTTGAGATTTTAGAACTTTCTAAACACAGCATCATGCAAGATGAGCCAGCTAGATGAAGTAGCACCTTCCACATGCTGAACCAGTTTATTGAAAAGATGTTGTTCTGTTGGTAACATCACATTTCTCAAAAGCTACTTGACAAAACAATAAGTTGTCAACCGAAGAATGGGATGTTTTGGTGATGGCATCAAAGACTACAGAAATTTCAAAGAATGTATGAGTGAGTCTTTGCATTGTTGTTATGGAAACTGCAAAAACGAACATAATTATACTTTTGTAACAATATTAGATCTCAGATTTAAAAACAAAATTTTAAGGAGCAGGACGATGGGTGAGAAAGCTGTTACTTTATTGATCAGTGAGTTAAATGCATTGGATTAAAGTTGCTGTAAATAAAGAACGAACTACATCTGCTCCAGGTGCTCTCTATTCATTATATAACCAATTAATCAACACTAATTCTGTAGTAAGTATTGTTTGCGTTTCTATATTATTATTGTACTTTAAATATTTCAAAATATTTGTTTCTCCGCACAGCAGCCTTGTCCGTCAAGGTCCGTGTTTTCGATTTAAAGAATTGAGAGAGGGTTGTAATCACAATTAAAAAGACAAAATAATAATTAAAAAAAAATGAGTAGTTTGTTCGACTGAAGTGGCCCCCTCGACTGTAAAAAAATATTTAAAAATGTATGATACATACTAGGAAATCCAGTTTTCTTAATATGAAAAAACTTGCACAGAAATAATTAGGAACACTTCTAAATACATATATAGATTAAGATAGATTATATATTTACATATATATATATATATATATATATATATATATATATATATATATATATATATATATATATATATATATATATATATATATATATATATATATATATATATATATATATATATACATATATATATATATATATACATATATATATATATATATACATACATATATATATATATATATATATATATATATATATATATTTATTTATATATATATATATATATATATATATATATATATATATATATATATATATATATATTAATAATAAAAACAATAACAATAATAATAATAATGATGAAATTTACGTAATTATGTAAAACATTATACGTAACAAGGGTTACTATCAATTGAACTTGATATTAAACATAAGTTACACATTCTAACATCTAGTGCAATACTGTATATGTTGATTGTAACTTTTAAAATGAAATACTACTATTAATTTTCCTCAGGTTCATGCGTTGGTTTCGGTTTCAACCCAACCTTGAATTTCAAATATATCTACATATGAATCAGTGCTATGTTAAACAACTAGATAGATATTTTCAAAGTTCGCTGAAAAAGCTGCCAGCTGAAATCATGGATACACTCCACAAAAATGCTTCTCTTTTGCAAAAATACGAAAGTGCAATCATAAGGGTCATTTTTAATGATATACTTTTATACTTGTTTATAAAAAATTTATAAAAATCCATATCTTTTTCATATTACCTGCAATGTATTCTCTAACTTTATCTATTTCTAATCTACACTTTCTTCGATATCACTGAACCCTTATTATCTGCAACTATACGCTTTACATCCTAGCTTTACATACAATTTTAAATTTTTTCAATATTACTTTGTTTTCTTTTCTTTTTTACTGTAAATAATGATTTATTAATCTGATCTAATTGTTATGTAGATGTATCGCAAAAATGAATCCTGAAAAAGTAAATTAAATCGACGGACCTCACCCAGAAGTTTTAAGTTTTTTAAACGAACTAGCGAGCCTCCAGGGTACGATAAACGGGGTTAAAAGTTCTTGCGCAAAAAACCTTTGGTAAAAAAAATGGCAGAAGCAAATACACATTACATCTTTTCCCTCGTACGAATAACACTACACAAAAACCCACGACTCAAACAGAAATTTTTTATCTGAAAACTTAAATATACGACTTTTGTACAATCTGTAAAAGGAGCATGTTAAAAGCAAGGGCGTCTTGAAGGGCATCTGCCGGTTGAGAAGCATATCTATTAGATGACATTTAATAATTTATATGTCCCCCACATAAGAGCACTTGCGTCAAATGTGATGTTTTTTCTAATAAGCTAAAATAGACAACAAATGAAGAAGAAAAAAGGTAGCTTAAGCAAGATCATGAACTTTACTTACAAATGGCAGAAAAAGCTTGCTATTTCATGACAGTGGACGCTGAAAAATCAGCTAACAATGAAAGCTGCTATGCATTCTTGTTTGATTTGGATTTTCTGTCTTTCCCTAAATTAGTGTGTCAACAGGCCTACTAAAACAAGATTTGATGGGTTTTTGGTCATTTGTAGAAACAAATGACCAAAAATTCATACCCAATGACTGTGACTTTGCACCGATTTATAACTTCAGTAAGTCGCAACAAATTTGCACACCTGACGACTAGTGCAGAACTATTGCTATGCCAAAGAAAAAAAGCCATTCACGTCACAATTATGTGACGTAAAAAGCTTTAACGATCAATGACTTTTTGTCAGCCGAAAACATTCTAAATAGTATCAGCAAAAGAAAGAAAGACTGTGATCGCTATCCAGTACCATGGCTAAAAATGCAGTGGATACGCTACCAAAAGAGCAAACCATTTAAAATGCTTTTCAAGGAAACTAAATCTGAAGAGATGCTATTTTCAAATCTGAATATCATGCCGTCGGAAAAGAGAGGACCAACGGTTAACGGTTATTTTATGGACAAATTTAAAATGTCACAGTTAGGTTGTTTGTTGAATTGTCAGACTATTTTATTTTCCATTTATTATTTTCTTCAATTTATTTTTTTTGCAATGTTGACATGTTGAAATTTATTTCTAATTATTGGCGCATCTACATAATCCCAAATATATGATTTAGTTTCTTTAAGTTTTCTTTAGTGTTGCATTATTTTGTTTTGTTTTATTTTGTTTTGTTATTTAGGTGCCCCAAGAAGACTTAACGGTCTTGTCACAGTGTACTGCGGAAGTGCATTTAACCAGGAAGTTCAAGCCTCCTTCCTTACCGTGACGCGAAAATATGTCCAAAGTTCGTTTCGAATCTGGATCTGTTGCTTATAAAGCAAAGGCTCTAACTACTGCGCTACGGCCGCACCTTTTTAATTCTTGTTCGTTAAATGACATTTTATAAGTATATGTTATGAATACTGTTATTTATTTATAAAAATTTGCTAACGCATTTGACTCTTATGAATATCAATAAATATATAGCACTTAGTTACATAGTTAATAAAACGTTTTTGGTTCATAAAACATAATTAAACTCATCAATAATGACATGTTTCATAAAATATTTTTTCGAAAGTGACTTTTCGGCAGGTTAGTGTTGCAAAAGAATTCATTTCGACATAAATTATTATTTTGTCATTGTTTCAAAAAGTAAATATCTTTATGTACCAAAATGTTTGTAATTAAATATTATTTTTAGAATACAAAGTATTAACAATATAAGAATTTTTACAAATCTATCTATTTAGCGAACAAGTTTTAATAATGGACTTCGAAACGTCATTTAGCAAAAGCACTTGTTTCGCAAACGCTACATCCAAAAGGGCTAGTTTTCGTCTGAAACAAAACAGCTTCATTTTAAAATTCCACTTGCGAAATGCTATTAATGTCCGAATGAGTACTTGCGAAATGAATAGGAGACCGGGGCTAGTTGGCAGTATCGGAAAGTTAATGAACTGCGTTTATCTTCAGAGCCTTGACGTTTATCCTCAGAAAGTGACAAAAATTACACACAACCTTCCTAACTGATCATTTCATTATTCACTACAGTATTCTTAGAATTCGCGCATGCGCATAGGAGATATTAGGATTTATGTGTTTTTTGGACAAAAACGTAACTTTTGGAACATCGTTTCCTTTTTACTTTACAAAGAAAATAATTAGTCGTATGAAAAAAAAAATTATTTTAAAAATTTCAGACACAATTGGTTTACTATTTCCAGTCAGACTTTTTTTCAATAGTTGCCGTTTTTCAGGAACTATAGACTACTTATTGGAAAAAAGGCTTTTGAGGTAAGTTGGCAAAATTTTTACGGGGTAAGTTGGATCATAGCATTTACTATGGAAAAAAAATATATTTTTATAAAATTAATATTTTTTTTTATTTTCAACAATATTGAAAAACTTTATTTTTACAATTAAAAAAAAATTATAGGTTTTTTTACAGATAAAAAGTACGCTACTGTTTTGGCTGTTATACGTACTAATTTTGGTACCAGCAATAAGTAATATTAATTTTTTAGCTTAAAACTGTTGCCAAAATGAAAAATAGAAAAATTTCTATAAATTTTGAACCTAATAGTACATTAATAATCATTTTTATAGTTTGAGCCAACTTACCCCGGGGTGGGGTAAGTTAGCTAATTTTTTTTTTGAGGCCCATTAGGGCCTTAAGAAATTTTTTTTATAATGAATGTAAATTAAAAATGTTTCCTGAATTCATACTCTTTATGACTGCGCTTTAATATTTACAAAAACCTTTGTCTTTAGCTTTTAGCTTGCTTTTGTCTTTAGGGCTACAGAGGTCAGAGTAAAGACAGAGGCAACTAGCCCCAGTCTTTCCTAATATTTTTCATAATATATTTCAATAAAGTCTTCTTAATATTTTTTAATGTTTATTCCAGAGTTTTATTGTAAAATTATTCTCTTGAAAATTTTATAATTATATTACAAAACATATCAAGAATTAAAAATATTGTGTTATTTTTTAAAATGTTCACTTATTTTATGCACTACGACATTTAGAAAATAAAAGAATAATGTACAAAGCCATATTAAAAACTAAAGACACATAATTAAGTTTCTTTATAAATAGCTAATTTTATTTTAAATAATTTTTTTTTTTTTAAATAAGAAATAGAAACATACAAAATCCTACGTATAAAATCCTGCACTAATTTGAAGTATCTTCCATGTCATTAACAACTGCTAGTTGATTCTCACTGAACAAAACTTTTTTTAAAAGAACTGTTTTAAAAATTTTTCTCTAAGTTTAACACTTTTTTTTCTCCCATGAGAGTGTATCATCTTTGGTTATACCAAAATAAATAAAAAAAAGATAGGAGTCTTATCTCTTTTTTATCCATCTTGGGATCCGAAGAAACAAAATTAAATAACTTTGAGAGGGAACCAATCTTTGAAGAAGGTTTTGGTTGTTATTTTCTAAAGTCATTCATCTTTGGAAAATCGTATTTTAACAGTTGCATATATCTATCCTCTTTTCCTCTTCCAAGCACTGGTCAGTTAAAGCAAAGAAAACACACTGTGGAGTGAAATACCAAGTGTGTATGAAAAAAAAAGTGTGACCAAGTGTGTCTGAAAATACTAAGATTAAGTGCTATACCAATTTTTCCATACTTTCTGCAGTAAAGTGGACCCATCATAATCTAAGATGATATCATAAATGCTCTAAGATTGTTGTAATTTAAGCATCACTTGCATGCCTAAAAGATTCAGTGAGTCAGCCATTAACCTTAATTCATGGTGTGCATCAAGTTGTAGAAACCTAAAGTTTGAAAGTTGGCAAATCTGTTCCAAAATAAAAAGCAACTAGTTGATAAAAATACCTTAAACTACTTCTGTCAAATATATTTGTTTCAAGAAACATTTTTCAACATTTTTTTGTTTTGGTTGCAAAATAAGAAAAATTGAAAAAGAGAGTTCTAGGAGCAAACTTAGGTCTGTTTCAATCCAATTTTTTTCAATGTTATATTGTGTATTCACACCATAGCTCACCAAGTTCCTTGATTCCTCCCTGCAGTCCTGTCATGACATGTTGAACAGAAAGGAAATCGCTGTTGTTCCAGAAAAACCATGCTTCTCTGACCGGACAATGACATTTGGAAAATTGCATGTTTACGAGAAAATTCTCAATTTGCTTCCAATGCCGAGCTTTCTCCTATAATATTTCTGAAATGGTAATATTTCTGAAATGGAACTGTCCAGATGTTTTTACAATTTTCCTAAACAGTCTAGAACGTTCAAGAAACTTTCAGAACTTTTGAAAAACTCTCAGAACTTCCTAGAGCGTTCTTGAACGCTCCAAAAGTAGCTGTACAAATATAAAAGCACAGGTGTCTCGAACCAAGACTCCAATTTATGTTATTGTAGACTGAAAGGATAACAATTTTGTAGTTGAAGAGAAGTTGTTTATTCGACGTGAAATCAAGAAGTTGTTCGCATTCAGCTGATTTATACGTGTGTGGACGATTCATAAGACGAGAGCAAAAAAGTATTCTGTGGAAACAAGTTGTATAATGTGCGAGGGCTAAAAGACATACTTCGGCATGCCTGATGGGGACCTAGACAAGTTATGGGCACCGCATTTCACATGCGAATATTGCAAGAAAACACTTGAAGGTAAACTGAACAGTTGCTTCTTGCTTAGATATGTTTTAATTTATTTTTATAAAATTTCAATGCTTCAGATCTAGTTAATTTCAAGGAGTTGTAGTTTGGGAAGTTTTGTCATAAGTCGTGTAATGTAGGCATTTTCCGTCTTGAAATCGTTCTATATTTTGAAATTTCCTGTCTTCAAATTATTATAATTCTTATGTAATGTTATATGCTATGTTAGAGGTTGCTATAGTGGAGAGAAGCGAACCATGAAGTTTGCTATCCCGCAAATTTGGCGAGTGCTGACGGACCACTCAAGCAACAGCTACATGCGAATTTGACAACAATTGCATGGTCAACCCAAAAAATTTTTGCACCGGCAAAAATACCCCTCAGATTATTTTTCTGGACATACATTCTTCAATCGCCCCAGTACTACACAGCCCAGATCATACTTAAATGCACTTGGCAACATTTTGACACTGGTGTAGTTCTCTTTGAGGTGCACAGAGTGGGCCATCGGCTTAGAGGCTCCGAACTATCTATGTTTAGGCTCCATTTAATAGAATTACATGCAATATATATAGCCTGGAATAAATTGGTAACATTGTTGCAGAAGTACAGACCATCACGCTGACTGAAGAAGTTAGAGAATCTTTGATGCCGTTTCCTCTGAACCGTTATTTGCACGCCATCATCAAACAAGTTCCACTCCTTGAGCCAGGAAATCAGACGCTTGGTATTCGATTTCGTAAGCCCGAGGTCCCTAATTAAATCTTTCACGTCTTTCTGGTTAGGGAAGTTCAACTTTCTACCCCCAACTTCATTTGCGGAATCGTAGTTCATATCTCCAGTATCTGCTTCGCTATCTGACTTGTTGCTGTCTTCTGAAGATGGCTGATGCCGCCTAAGAAGAGGTAATTTTGGTTTTACCTAATCGTAGCGACAAAAATGAATAAAAATTGTTAAATATTTAAAAAAAAAAACGAGTTTTCTTTGTGCTGTTGTTGTGTAAGCAAAGTTAATGTTTAAAGAAGTCATTTTTTACTTTAGAGATAAGCAATTGAAATATAACACTTAGAAGCCAGGAACAAAAATTGTGTTACATAGTGTTATTTTATAAAAATATTAATAGCCAATATTTTTACAAATAGTTAAGAATTTAAACATGTAAGTTTTTTCAATCATAAAATGTAAAAATATTTTGCAATTTCAATGAGATTTTTTTTCTGAAACATCTTCTTCAGCAAAACTATTGGGTATTAGTGCTACTGATAAAATGATTTACGCAACTTAGAATAATGCTTTTTCTACAACCAAAGAGCTAAAACTCGTTAAAAATGACAATTTTCCTGATGAGATACCCTGAAAAAAATACTTTTGGAATAACACGTTGGGACACTCTAACAAAAAATTATTCTGGTGTACACCCAGAGTGAATCCTCTTGTGGGATATTAGTCTCAGATGAAACTTGGAGGTCTACTTGTGTTTATACTTACCATATTCATATTATCCATATTATCCGTAAATGTCTATGCAACACATTTACGGTCTATAGACCGTAGTCTATATTTACGGTCTATAGACCGTGGTAAATAATGACTTTTAGTGTATACACCAAAAGTCATTATTTACCACGACAATTGATGACTTTTACCATGCTCGATTATTATTTAATTGTTTACTATTCTTTTTTATATTTACTATATGTTAAAATTACTTACTAATAATTTTTTTTTGGAAAATATATTTCTGGAACTTATAGGAATCATCTATGATTTCTATTACAGAATGACCAAAGCCATTATTATTTTTTTTAAATGTATTGTATTGGTTTTACATTTCACGAATAACATTGCATATAAGATGCAATTTTATTCAAAAGTTTGTTTATTTCTGTTATTAACTACCTTTAAAACGATCAAATAGTTGCTAACACATCAATTAAACATCAAAAAACTATAAATGGTATTCAAAAAATTTAATCTCACTAGTATACTATATTTTGTACAATAATTTATATATATTACAATAAACTCAAACCAATATGGTAACAATACTTACAAGCCGTGACATTTTACACGTTATTTAACAAAGTTATGCCCTAAAAATATAATACACATCTAAAAAAGTTCTTTAAAGGCTTTTTAAAAACTTTTTTTTACTAAAAATTTTTTTAAAAACTCTATAAAACAATTGTCAAATTTAAAAAAAAAAAAAGAAAAATACTTTAAAAACACTTTTTTCTTTTTTCATTGTTCCTATAAAATAAATTGGTTAACTAAATAATTATATATATTCAATGAAACGCAATTTTTTATTTGAAAATAGTTTAAATGTAAAACAGACTTTAGTTACAATAAGAAAAGTAAAAACTGCTCCAGCAAAAACAAAAATGTAAAGAAGCTTGATGGGCTTTTGTTCTGTATGAGTTGATTTTAACAAAGAACTACTATCGTATGGTGGATGAAGTTTCCAATCTAAATAAGTTCGTGGTTTGCAAACATCTGGATCAAGCCCAGCATGCAATCCACCTTGTGCAAGACGCATACATACCTGACAAAATAGTGGGTATTTAGGTTTCCACCAACGCCCGATAGTTGTGTTACTTATATCTCCAAATCCCGTAGTCTTCCACAATAGATATTGGTTATAAGCAGTTTCATTTTGACTTAAATAATTTAAATATTCTCCTAGTTCCTTAGGTGAGTTAAAGTCAGTTAGCTTTATGATTGAGTTTTTTAAGTTCCCAGGTAAAAATTCGTCAATTTTGTTTGTACCCATATAAACAGGTACGGATCCCGTATCTAGCGCATGGTATAACCTATCATCTACAAAATAATCGCAATCTTGGTTCATAAAGACCAATGAAAATTTATAAAACCTGGTGAGTACCAGTTTGTAGTCTTTAAAAACATACTTTCCGTTTACTTGGCCGTATAAACCAATTAGTCCATCCCTATTTTTTAAGCATGAACCATACGAATGTACTTCGGTGTACAGCATCAATTGACGCATGTATTCAGTTCGAACAACTTCACATTTAGAAAAAACGGCCAAAACATTACCTAGTCTTTGTTTAAATGGAATTGGTTTTGTTAAAGTTGGCATCGGATAAATTGGAGAAGGGAAATCTGAATCCAATCTATAAGATATTAAAAGATTGAATTTACTCATAACTCGTGGGTCACTTATAGCTGGAGTATATACCGGATTTTCGTTATTCTGAAGAATCCATGGTGCAAGATACTCAAAAGGTGGAAAGTCCCAAACGTCCGTAAGCCGAGAATGAACAACAAAAGCATCTGCTTCTTTTGCACGAGCTCTATTGTTTGTTAATTCACATTGTACAGGGCAATTTTCTCCAACATACGTATAAGGCCAGACATGTTTATCTTTTTCATATTCTTTTTTTGTTTGCAGTCTTGCAACATGACCGCGTATTTTCGACCAATACAGGATAGTGTATTTCTTTTTCAAGTTTGCTGTTTTGTTATTCCAGGTTTCTGGATTAAACGGACTTCCTAAACTCGGTAACTTTTTTTTTTGACGAAATTTTTTTAATTGCAAAGTAGAACTGATTGCAAAGGTTTTTCCTCTTGCTGTTTTATTAGAATGCACTTTTAAAGTACTTGCTTCTTTGTAAACCATTGCACTGCAAGTAAATATTGCAGCAAATAAACTCATGATTAAAAATATAATAGAAAATATAACTTTTTTATGTTTTTGAAAAGAAAACATACTTAAATACAATATTTTGTTGATGTGTTGAAGAGATGTTCCAGTTAAAATATTCACATTAATTTAGCGTTTGAGTTTTATTGTTTCACAGTATTGTTTTTGATTTAACTTTCCTTTCTATATTTAGATTAACCTTGGTTAAATTATGTCTCATTTGTTAACCATTTATCAGCAATAACAATAAGGACAAATTACTGATTGGCGAAACATAAACACAAAGCATTGTTTCACCAAACTATAATAAAGAATAGTTTTTGCATTAAATAAAACTTTAAAAGTATTATAAACTTATTATATAATTTTTTATAAACATAAAAATTTTTATATAAAGATAAAGATATATATATATATATATATATATATATATATATATATATATATATATATATATATATATATATATATATATATATATATATATATATATATATATATATATATATATATAATACACATATATTGTATATAAATATATATTTAAAGCCAACAATCTAATATAGGTCTACAATCATACCTTTGCAGCAACTTCAAACAACAATTTGCAGAATGATCTACTGTTACATTCACGCCAAGATGCGGCTGTAGAGAGAAAGTCTGGCAAATTATGCAGCTTTTAGTATGCTTCACTGCTCTACTAGTAAACTGCTCGAAATTTTAGATTCTACTTTTTTTAGATTTCAAATAATTCGGAAACATTTTTACTTTTTTTTAATTTCTGTATTGTATATATATATATATATATATATATATATATATATATATATATATATATATATATATATATATATATATATATATATATATATATATATATATATACACGTAAATTATTATATTTACGAATATATTTAATTAACAAATTAACTAAAACATCTACACGATTTGATGTTTAATTAAAGTTAATTAAATTATCTGTTTTAAACTAATTTGCAAAATAAATTATAATAATGTTAAATAAGATTTTATCGGCTTTTTAAGGTTTTGCTGATATCGATAAATGTAAACTTATTTAAGAGGTAGCAACGCATTTTGTTTATTTGTGTACTGATCTAAAACAGCTGTGATAGACAGCTGGTTTACTCTGTGGTACTTTAACTAACCAAACGAATATTTTTTTTTTTCGGAGGTTTGGATTATAAGGAAATGGAGGAAAAATAGTTTATTTTTATTTTTGGTACATCAAATTGTAAAAAATTTATTTTTTAGAAAATAAACGAGTAATTTAATTGGATATATATATATATATATATATATATATATATATATATATATATATATATATATATATATATATATATATATATGGATATATATATATATATATATATATATATATGTATATATATATATATATATATATATATATATACATATATATATATATATATATATATATATATATATATATATATATATATATATATATATATATATATATATATATATATATATATATATATATATATATATATATATATATCTTTTTATGATATATATATATCTTCTTTTTAAGATATATCTTTTTATGAACTCTTTTTCAGACTCATAGTTTACTTGTCTAGTGCTTCTGAATTACTTCATCACTATTGTGATTGTTGTAAATAATGTATGTATGTATGTTGTAAATAATGTATATATATATATATATATATATATATATATATATATATATATATATATATATATATATATATATATATATATATATATATATATATATATATATATATATATATATATATATATATATATGTCCATATAGTTGTATATTAGAACCCTGCGATATGACTTTTTTTTTTCGAATCGAATATCAATTTAAAGCATGTTTGGATTTCCAATTCGAATCAGGAATTAAATCAACATTTTGAGGAAATCTAAACTTAAGCATTTTTTTTTATAATACATATTTCAAAAAAAAAAACTTCATTTGGGATTAAGTCTTTACATTCCGTTTATTCATTTATTTTTATATTCCGTCTGTCAATTTTCTTGGAATGGCTTGAAGTTTTTTAAAGACACTCAAAAACAAAGACATTTGCATTGTATTCCCCTAAAATAAGTAAAAAGTAAAAAAGAAATAATAATCGTTACTTGATAGGATAAAAAAGAGTTAAAATAAAATGTCTTTATATTTTTTTGCGCCTAAATCAAGGTTTCAGCATTATTATTAGATAGAGAATGACGTGAATATCTTATTATATTTCTACCAGTTGAGTCGACTCGTTCAGAAGAACAACTTGTTGCTTGTACAGCTATTGAAGATTGAGCCGCGTACGAAACAACAGGGTAAATTTTTTTTTTCTAGTATTTAAGTGGGCAATTATCACAATTTATGGTTTGCGAACAACTGTAGAAACCCATTTCCGTAACAACGCAATTTTCAGTTGTAAAAGTTTATGTTTTTCAAATTCTTTTTCTTTAATTTGTTTAAATACATCGTCAAGTAAATTTTTAGATAAGTTTTCAACTATTCTTTATTGATAGAATTTACGCAAGGAGTAGTTTTGCATGGTTTAAAATCAGCGGAAATTTCAATTAGATGGTTTTTCACAATTGAAAGCTCGTTTTCAGTGTGAATTACGGCTTTAAACCTAGGGTCTTAATATGTTGAAGTAAGGAGCGTAACATTTTCTAAATTAAAGCGTGCATGTAGTTTTGAAAGTAACTCCTTTTTAAAGCTGCTCATAAAGCTACAATTTATTGAATCTAATTGAACTTTTAAAGTATAAATGCAAAGTTTAACTAAATTGATAGCCACAGTATTATGAAAAGTGAGTAGTGTTGTTGCGTCCGAAATCGGTTTTAAAAATGGAATACACTTTTTCTGAATATCTTGCATCGTCACCGATAAAGCTTAAGGAGGAGCTTTTGCGCATCTACCACTTAAAGGTAGATGCGCTAAAACTCCTTTGCTGCTTAAAGGTAGATACGCAAAAGCTCCTTTGTGCCAGAGTTTTGTACACGTTATGTGGTTTTGCACGTTTTGCATAAATAAAACTGATCTTTTAATTCAAAGTAAAACTTAATAACTCCTACCATTGAATAAATTGAAATATACTAATTTGGAAGAGTTAGTGAAATGAAAAGAGTATAAGAAATCAAAAGTCAATTTTGAAAATAACGTTTTTTTATTTAATTGCCTTTCAACTAAAGAAATAAACGTGTGACAAATCTAGATAGTTTTTGATTCCTTTATCTAAACGAAGAAAGTTTATAAAAGAATATATTTAAATTTATATGCTCTCCTTAAAATAAAATACAAAAAATAAAATCTTAGTTGTATATTCTTTTTGTAGCATCACGGCGGAGTTTTAAAAACGTTGGAATGAACGACAATTTTATAATTTATAATTGAAAGTTAAGGGTTTGAAATTGAAAGTTAAATTGAAAGTTTTTATTCTATTGAGGGATCATTCATAAAGTTTAACGCAAAATTTTCCTTTTAAGTAGAAGTAAGAGATAATTGGTTCTCTTGCGCTGATTCTTTTAAAGTTATATAGCGCTTTAAAACAATGAAAATTTCCGTGCGTCAGAGGTCAAAAGATCTTACCTATATTTAAAAATTATTTATAGCGTTACATACTTTATGGGAAAACCCCTTTCAATTTTTCAATTTCAATTTCAATTTCAATTTTTGCCAAGCAACCATTTACAATTAAAGATAATTTCCGTAAAATATTTAGAAATATTAAATACAAGTACATTTCATTATTTATAATAGTTACAAGACCGGAGAGCCTGAAGAAGATAAAGTCTTTTCATCAGTAACCTTTGATAATAAAAATTGGAAATAATCGTGTATTGTTAGAAAAAGTCATGTAAAGAATCGTGATTGGCAATAAGTTCGATTATGTTCTTTTTAAATTTTTGAGAGGTATTGGCTTCTTTAATTTTACCACTCAGACTTGTAAAATGGTTCCATAGCATTGGGCCACGATAGGAAATGGCAAAGCTCGTAAGTTTTGATGAACGGAAAGGTTTTTTAAATCTTCCGGTAGATCGCGTGTTGTATCGGTTCAATGTTTTATGGAAAATATTTTCGAAAACCTTCGGCGTTTTTTTTGACTGATGTTGAAACATAAATTGTGTAATTTTGAAAATATTTAACTCATAAATATCAAGTGCCCTCATGCTTTTTAGAAGAGGTTTAGCATTTGTGAAGCGATTTTGAAAATGAATAACGCGTGCTGCATGATTCTGTTGTTTAAGGAGACAGTCGAGTTTAGATTTATTTGTACTACCCCAAACAATATTGCCATAAGATATATAACTATTTATGAATGCAAAATAAGTTCAGTTAGTGTAGATTTGTCTAAGATTCGTCTGGTTTTATATAAGATGCCAATACTTCTTGAGATTTTATTGCTAATATGATTTATATGAGCTCTCCAGGATAATTTTTTGTCTATTAAAATACCAAGTAATTTATTTGTGAATGGGCGCTTAATATTGATGTTATTTATATACAACATTGGTAAGGATTTTGGAATAGATTGAAACTTTCGTTTAGAATGGAATAAGGAAAACTTAGTTTTATCAGTGTTTAAAGATAAGCTGTTAGCGAAAAGCCAGTTTGATATTTGTTCTAGTTCATTATTTGCTACTTGAAATAGAGAGATAGTATTACTGTGAGAGTAGAATAAAGTGGTTTCGTCTGCAAACATAATAGCAGACATAGTCTTTGATGCTTTATATAGATCGTTGACATAGATTAAGAATAGCAACGGACCTAAGATGGAGCCTTGTGGAACCCCACATGATATTTTAAGTTTGTTTGTCTGAAAGCCATCATTAAGAGAAATAAACTGCTTTCGATCAGTTAAGTAACTGGTAAACCATTTATGGTATTCGTGGCTTATTCCATAATATTTAAGTTTTTCTAATAAAATCTGATGGTTAACGGTGTCAAATGCTTTTGACAAGTCTATAAATATACCTAAGGTGAACTTGTTATGAGAAGATGCTTCACTGATAACTTCAACAAGTTGCATAAGGGCATGTTCCGTAGAGTAATTTGATCGAAAACCATATTGGTTCCAATAAAGAAGATTGTTATCATACAAAAATGCAAATATCCTATTATACATGATACGTTCGAGGATTTTTGAAAATACAGGTAATACCGATATAGGTCGATAATTTGTAACCAGACTTTCATCTCCTGATTTAAAAATGGGTGTAATAATTGCAACTTTCATTTTATCTGGAAAAACACCTGTTTTAAGCGATTTGTTAAAAATATCTAATAAAACATCTTTAATAAGTTCGTAGCAGTCTTTGATTATGCTTGCTGAAATAGCATCATAGCCTGTTGCTTTATTTTTATTTAATTTTTTTATTGAATCATCAAGTTCTTTACTAGTGAGTTTTTTAAATGCTAAGCTTTTATCCGACTTTGATAGATAGCTCAAGAAATGTGCAGGAGTGTGTTTAATTTTGCTGGCTAAGTTTGGACCAATATTTACGAAAAACTCATTAAATTTTGTTGCCACCGATTTTACATCAGAGATCTTAAAAACAAATAAACTACAAAAAAAAAAAAAAAGCTATTTTATTGTAGCGACTGACAGAACTACTTAACAAAAAAAGACTTTAATGGTTAGCAACCACTTATTTTGAAAGTATATTATGAAACCTTGATTCGAAAATTTGCAGATTTTTGAATCGAATTTCGAATCACTTTTTTGATTCGATTCGAAATTTCGAAGCTTTGCAGGGCCCTATTGTATATACATATGTATATATATATATATATATATATATATATATATATATATATATATATATATATATATATATATATATATATATATATAAATATATATATATATATATACATACATATATATATATATATATATATATATATACATACATATATATATATATATATACATACATATATATATATATATATATATATATATATATATATATATATATATATATATATATATCAAAAAAATAGAAGGCCATTTACTTAAACAGTGGCATGTAAAATATGGTTAACAAATGTTGTTGTTGGATGTCAATCTAATTATTCAGGAAATCAATCGATTCCTGTATTTTCTTTTCTATTAAACGAAGATTTAAAAAACAGATGGATTCGATTTGTGAACAGAAAAAACTGGCGACCAACTTCCTCATCAGTAGTCTGTGTTAAACATTTTGACAATAAACTTATAAAGAAGGGCGAACAAGATAAAAGATTCCGTTTAATTAAAACTTTAAAACCAGTCCCTACTATTTATCTAGATTGTATAGAAACACTATCTTTATTACCTGCAGTTTCAATACCAAGAAGATCTCCTAAAAAAGAGTTTTTCAAGAAGATGAGTATAAATCATTTTTAAAAAATGATTCTATACTTGATTTAGAATCAATCAATGAAGCAGACAGCCACCAGGATATACCTTTTCAAAATATTTAGATTATGTTGTTTTTTATAAACTTGAATTGAACAATGAGTGTGTGCCAGAAGTTATGGAATGTATCAAAATTGACAAAGACTTGCACGTGAAATTGTTTCTTAAAGGTTTTCCTGTATCTTTGCCACATTGGTTCAGGCATGGGAGCAATTGTAAACTTAGAAAGACTTAGTAAAACTTATGCTTGAAAACTTTCCTTTGTATCTTAAAGGACAACCAGAAAAAATTTGTTTTTTAGATGAGCTTAAAAAACATCAATTTAAAAAAAGTCTACTCAACTGATAATATCTAGTTTGCTTTACTACTACGTTATACTTCACTTCAATCGTATAAACTTCTTCTTGAACAGTTTGCTTTACCTTTATTTTCCCTTTTAAACAAGATAAAAGAAAGTAAAATTGATTCATTGAAAGTTGCAAAATTATTGGTGGAAAATTCTTTATCAAAGGATATTATTGTTTTATTTGATGAAATGTATTTGCAAAAGTGTGCAGAGTATTGTGGAGGAGAATTTATTGGTATCAATGATAAGAATGAACTTTATAGAAGTATTGTATGTTTTATGATAATTGGGTTAAAAAAAATATACCCTGAATTATTAAAGCTTTGCTAGTTGCCAAAATTGACAGTGATTGTTAAAAGATGAAATTTTGAGCTGCTTAAATATTTTAACCAAGAGTGGTTTTAGAGTCAGAGGTATTGTATGTGACAACCATGCTACTAATGTTTCGACCTACTCAAAGTTATTGAAGTAACATGATCAAGATGCTCAAAGTTTGTTTAAAAATTTTTAATCACAAAAAGTTTATTTTTTGATGTCGTAAACCTGATAAAAAATATTCTAAATAATTTGTTAAATAGAAAAAGATTTATTTTTCCTGAATTCAATTTTTGTCATTTTTTTGATGATATTACTTTCAAGTCTGGTGAAATTTCCTGGAAACTGTCGCACGATGTTTATGAAAAGGATGAAAACTTGGATTCAAATTTAAGAAAATCTCCTAGAATTTGCAATAAATTTTTACACCTAGGCAAATTTAAACAGAATGTTCAGATTGCACTTGACATTTTTCATGAAACTACTATAGCTGCTATAAATTCTTATTTTCCGAATTCCAAAGATGCTTCAAGTTTCTTTCATCTTTTCAATGAGTGGTTGACAATCTCCATCTCAAAAGTAGTAATAGACTTGGAAGAGCAGCAATTCAAGGTGATAAAAAGCCTAAGTTTTTGCGTGCAATGGCACAGTGGCTTTTAAATTGGGAAAGTTCAAAAAATTTTAATTGTGAAAACTTTACCTTATTAGCTCAAACATCTTCAGCTTTACAAAGGACACTTTTATGCCAAGCATCTCTAATAGAAGACCTTTTAAATGATGGATTTGACTTTATTTTGACTGCTCGTTCCCAAAGTGACCCTATTAGAAGTTAGTTAAAAAAAGGAGTATGTCCAACATACATAAAATTTTGGCCTTTTTTTTTTTTTTTCTTAAAACACTTATTTGCTTTCAAGGATGTTAGAAAACAATATAAAACTACACTTTACAGCTTAAAAATAATTTTGAACTCCAAAAAAATTTTTTTATATATACTTACATATATATTTTATATATATATATTTATATATATTTATATATATTTTATATATATATTTATATATATATATTTATATATATATATATATATTTATATATATTTATATATATTTTATATATATATACATATATATTTATACATAAATATATATGTATTTATATATAAATATATGCATATATAAATTACCAGATAACTATGACGCCAAGCTGATCAGGGCTTATATTTTTTGTTAGATAATCTCTAAGGCTCTAACAATTTGTTGGTCCAAAAATCTAAACACGATCGGCTTGGCGTGGATATGGGCCAAAATTCTATGTAATTTGGACATACTCCTTTGTCTTAATAATATTTACATTTTTTTTCCTTGTATATTTTTTTGTATTTTTAGTACCAAATAGAAATCATCATCATTAGTATATTTTTTATATATCAGAAGTAGTACTTCTTATTTATATTGCGAATTAAAGAACTGCAATTATAAACAAGAAATATTATTGAAGCTCGATTTTAAGTTCAATTCAGATGTTTTTGTGAATGTAAATATCAACGGACAAATGGCTTTCTATTTTTTATTATATATATATATATATATATATATATATATATATATATATATATATATATATATATATATATATATATATATATATATATATATATATATAAAATAAAAAAATTAAAAATGTTTTTATCAAGGTTTTTATGTTTACGATGTTATTTATATTTTTACATCGTTATATGAAAATTGTATCGTTATATGAAAATTGTTTTTCTCATATTGGTCTTAGTGTGGTGACGGAAGACACGAGTGAGATAATAAAGAAACATGTTGTCTCTCCAGCCGCCTGTGGATAATGTTGCGTTAATTACTTCTTATGCTTGGGTAGGTGGATAGTCTTAGTATTAGCAGGCTTGCTTTTGCATCAGCAGTGGAATGACCAACTTGGTCTTTGCTCTCAATTTACAGTTGACACAATTTCTCATCCTCTTTGCACAACCGTTCGCCTTTAACCTTAGCCATGTCAAACAGTTCATTCAATGCATTAATGTTTTAATTCTTTCTGCAGCACTCATTCTTTCAAAAGTTTTGCTAATTTTCCACAAATGACTTGATCAAATCCCTGTGGAAAGCTTAGTGTTTAGCTCTATATGGTTTTATCAACAACAATTACACTGATTCTCTCTCACCTTTCTTTGATGGTGGATTCAAGATATGGATATCAATATAACTCACCAAGTAATACAATATCTCTTTTATTTAGGAAATAATAGTGTTGTAATAAAAGTGTTGACACAAAATTAAACTAATTTAAACTTAACTATCCGCTTTGAACACCTCACTTGTATATCAGTTTTTAACGCACTACAAAACTGATAAAGAAAATTTTACAACTCTACAGAAGTACAACATTCGCACAACATTCTGTAATAGAAAATTCCAAACAGTTCTCTCAGGGAAATACCGTGAAATTTTTTAAGGGGTTTGTTTTTGTAAAACCAATAAGTTTAGTAAAAATTAAATAATTTGCTCAATTTTTATAAAAAAGTTTGCGTGAAACAAAGACCACTTGGTACCATGGAAGTATTAAACAGATGGAAGTTCAACCGAATTGAAATTCTTCGGGACTATGCTTGTAACCTTTTGTTTCGTAAACAATAAGAAAACGACATCAAGACTGTACTTAAACGCCTAATCTTTATACGTTGACGCAAATAGCCACGTTTATAATAGTTTAAAAATATAGTGTTTTGAAGGTTCGCCAATAATATTCAAGAAAAACATTAAAAATGGCGCAATGTAACGGCAAACAACAATTTTTATATAAACTTTATATTAAATGAATGGAGTACTACAAGAATGAATGGAGTTATGATATACAGCTAATAAAACTTTAAACTTAAGTTATTTAAAAAACAATTTTTTTAATTTTTTAAAAATTGTTTTAGTTGTCTTTTTTATCAAATGTCGTGTTATGACTTGAAGCAAGAAAAGAAGCTTAAACTAACATATGCTTTTAAAACCAAGTGGTTCTATTTAATTACCGAGTTTTAATAAACCTTTTGTTGAATAATTGCAATTACTAATGGTTAAAAATTTGCAGCATATCCCTAGAATGATTCATTTTTTAATGTTTTAATAAAGATCATTTCAGTGGATTTTGTTGTTTTTTTATCCAGTGAAACTTGTTTTTTTTTTTTTGTCGGTTACAAGCATACTCCCGAGACGACTTGAAATTGCTTTGATGTTTGCGGCTCGATGAACTTCCATCTGTTTTATACTTCCATGTTAGTACAAAAACGGAGGTTGATCGTACCCAATGTGCAAAATGGCATTTTAGTGTGATATATATTTGTTTCAAAAATATTTATATATAATATAAGTCATTAAACCAACTTGTATAATAATTTATATACTACATATTATTATAGAGACAGGCTCGTACGGCGGGGGAGAGGGTTATTGGGTGCTATATTCACTATTTTCAATATTTTATTGGAGTAAAGGTCATTTAGTCATTAATAGGCAAAATTTCATTGATTTATGCTACAAGAAATGATTTTTGAAAAAAAATAGTTAAAAAGTCATACCTAAACCTAGGGATAAGGGTTACTTCCTAATCACTGGACATTTCAAAACTATGAAGTTTGAAGTAACAGCTACTTTTTATTCATGTTATATTAGGAGCAAAACCAACTATCAAAAAATATCAGAATATATAATGGATCACGATTGGGACAAAAATAATCATATAACAAACTTTAACTACCAACTACGTGTAAATAAATATATGGAAGCTGTGAGAAAATATATTCCAGTGACTTGTGTTCCATTTAAAACAAAAAAAGAACCTTTGACCACACCTAAAAAAAGTGATTTTTCATAAGCATAAGTAATATGTCGCTTCTGAAACTAAAACCGATGAAACACTCAGGAGTAAGCATAATAGCCTGTAAACATGTTTCAGAGGTAACAAAAATAGCTATTCAAAATTACGAACATCAGTAAGCTATTGCTTTCAAAAATGACTCAAAGAAACCTTTTGATCACATCAAACAATAAGAAGAAACTAATAAATTACTTCAAGCTCTCCAAAATGACAATAAAAACATTGTAACCGATGATGCAGTAATTTCAGATATTCTAAACAATTACTTCACAATCACTACTGAAAAACCAGATTTAAAATCACGTACAAATGTATCTTGCACTATAGATGTTAATCTTCTAGCGGCAAAATCAGTTCAACAAAAACTAAAAAAGCTCATTGAAACCAAATCGAAAGGATGTGACAACATACAGCTACTAGTATAGTAGATGTATGTTGTCACATACTAGCGCCTCAGCTAACCTGATATTTAAAGAAAAGCACGGATTTCTCCATAGTAAAGGATACACATCGAGGTTACTTGAAACTCGGTATCAACTCATAAGTACTATAGTCAATACAATAAAAAATTCCAAACAATTGGAACAACTGGAATTGGATGCTTTACTTGAGTGGAAACATAATTCAACATGACGTCACTAAACACAAACATGATCTGGGAGTAGTTTACTACTTACTACTTCTATCAGACGATCTTTAAATAATCTATCAAGTAAAATTAGAAGCAGCAAGAGCCAACAGTAAACTTGATAGACTAAGGAAAATATTTAGAAGTTGTTGACTCTTTTTGAAAGAAAAGTACTCTACAAAACCTATATAAGACCCCAGTTGGCTATCCAGACTTGGTCACCACGGCTTAACTACACTTAAAGAAAGGAGAATTTGAGGTGATCTGATTCAACAGTTTAAACTTTCAAAATGTATTGATCAAATCATTTTTGAGAACCCTTAAGCCTACGCACAATTGATTTCCAAATACAACTTGCGTGATCATTATCTTCGACTTGAACGTCAAATGGTAAAAAACTACAAAGAAAGATTTAATTTCTTCACTAATTGCATCGTAAATGTATGAAATACACTACCTTTAGACACCATAAGTGCTGAATCAGTCAACTCGCTTAAAGATAGTGTTTACAAATTGAAATTGATGGGACACACGAGTGTCTTTTCTTACAGTATATAAGTGCCTTGTGTAGCACTTTCTCATCAAAATATATAAATGCATTATATGCAAATATAATTGATTTCTCAAATATAATTGATTTCAAACTTTTTTTTAAACCATCCTAGTCACAAAATTATGATAACACAATTAACATACAAAAGTTGTTAAAAAAATTAAAATAAAAAAAAATTCGGAAAAATAAGGAAATTAAATAATTTCTGCTAACCAGTTCTTCATCTAATAGGCCGGCGTCTGTGGCATGAAATCCTATCACTTTCGTTGACGCATCGAGTAACTATGTTCTAAATTGACCAAATTGTGTTTTAAATATTATAGAATCTAAAACAAAAAGGTCCCATTCTAAAAGTGTCATTCCAAAAGTGCCTATATTAAAACAACACCTCTGAACCACAATAACCTTTTTTTTTTCCATTTATTAATTTATTTTTGTCAGCAACCAAGGTGATTTTAGTCATAAAATATTTAAAAAAACTTTTCATCATTTCATCATAAATTGTAGTTACAAGACTGAGTATTGTATCGGTTTCATATTTTAGCAAAAATATTTTCTAAAACCTTTAGATTTTTTTTTGAACTGATGTTGGAACATAAATTGTGTGACTTTTTATTTCATAAAAAATAAGAGTCATTGCGCTTCTTTTGAAGAGGTTTAGCATTTGTGAAGGGATTTTGAAAATAAATAATTCTTGCCGCATAATTTTTTTGCTTGAGGAGACATTTAAGTTTAGATTTGTTTATACTATCCCCAAACAGTATCGCCATAAGATAAGTAACTGTTGATGAACGCAAAATATAGCTGAGTTAGTGTGTAGATTTGTCTAAGATTTGATGAGTTTTATATAAAATACCAATATTTCACGAGATTTTATTGCGAATATATTTAACATGATTTCTCCAGTATGAGCTTTCATCTATTAAAACACTAAGTAATTTGTTTGTGAATTAAAAACTCAATTTTGATGTTGTTTATATACAGCATTAACAAGGATGTGGGAATATATTGAAACTTTTGTTTACAATGGAATAAGGAAAACTTAGTTTTATCAGTGTTAAAATTTAGGCTTTTAGCGTTAAGCCAGTTTGATATTTGTTCTAGTTCTTTGTTTGCTACTTGAAATAGAAAGATAATGTTACTGTCAGAATAAAATAAAGTTGTGTCGTCTGCAAACATGATAGTACACATAGTATTTGATGCTCTATATAGATCATTGACATAAATTAAAAACAGTAAAGGACCTAAGATGGAGCTTTGTAGAGCTCCACATTTTAAGTTTTTTTTGGTCTGAAAACAGTCAATTAGAGATATAAACTGTTTTCAATCAGTTAATTACTGGTAAACCATTTATGGTATTTATCGCATACTCCATAATATTTTAGTTTTTCTAGTAAAATCTGATAATTAACGGTGTCAAATGCTTTTGACAAGTCTAGGAAAATACCTAAAGTGAATTTATTATAAGAAAATGCTCCGCTGCTAACTACAACTAATTGTATAAGTGCATGCTCCGTAGAGTAATTTGATCAAAAACCATATTGGTTTCAATAAAGATTGTTTTCATTCAAAAATGCAAAAAACCTATTATACATGACACGCTCGAGGATTTTTGAAAAAACAGGTAACATCGATATAGGTCAATAATTTGTAACTTTCATTTCCTGTTTTAAAAATGTGTGTAATAATTGCAACTTTTAGTTTATCTGGAAAATACTTGTTTTTAGCGGTTTGTTGAAAATATCTAACAAAACTTTTTCAGTAAATCCATAGCAACCTTTGTTTATGAAGTACGTAGTTCTGACTATTTTTTTAGTTCTTTTATATAGACGTTTGTACCCTAAGTAAATATGCTGCAAAGCAGACGTAGTGGTTTGTGCGCTTGCCTCAGAAGCTAAAGATCCGCAGTTCAAGGCCACCTCTGGGTAAGCTTTATAACATCGGTAAAGAAGGAGGCGTGAACTTCCTTTCAAATGCTCTTCCACGGTGCTATGTGATAAGCCCATAAGGACTTCATATTAGAACCTAAAATAAAAAAATAAGAATAAAAAATAAAAATAAAATGTTTGTCACAATCTTTCTTTGATTTAAAAAACTTTCAAATAGCTTTTGTTTTCGTTTCGAAGACTTTAGGAGGTTTTTTAAGTAAGAATCCTTCTTTAATATATCTTTCGATTTTTTGAAAATTGGAAAGAGTGGGAAATAGTCAGTTACGTCACTTCTAATAATACCAGATTTAAAAGTGGACTGGAGAAGGCTGTTTGTGAAAATATTGTCGATTGTAGAAAAACAGTTTTTCGTAATTCTTGTTGGTTTATTTATAATAGCCATCATCATCAAAATTAAAGCAATCGTAAAACTGTATTTTATTATTTTATTATTTTCAACAGTTTTATTATTTATACTAATTTTTAAACTTTACAATATTTTAAACAGATTATATGATACTAGAGTTATTAAAAAAAAAAAAGATCAGAAGGTTTTGCTTTTATGATATATATATATATATATATATATATATATATATATATATATATATATATATATATATATATATATATATATCCATGATCGGTCAAAGACCTGACTTAAACCCAAATTATTTGTTGTAAAGAATATTATTGGTATTTAAAAAAAAAAAGTCACGACATTTGTTACTAAGATCATCAACACTTGAAATTTTATAGGTTTTCTTAACCACAAAGACATAATAACAAAAAAAAAAAAGTTTATTTTGGTTTAAACCAATCTTAAACACAATGAGATAATATTTAAAAAATATAATTTTACTTTGGCTTAAACCTAATTAACTGAAATTAATTTATACTAAAAGAATCAAAAGACTCAAAAAAATAGGTGGGCGATCAATAGATTCTATCTCTTGATCAGCCTCGCACTCCTTCTTTATTTATTACGCTGGCGCAGATGAATTTATAATACATTGTTTCCAGTTTAGGATGTTGAATGCTGGATCTTCTTGAATCAATACATGGGTTTTGCTTGTGTCTCTGTTTTTATGACTAGGCAACTTATTCTGATATCTCCTAATAAGAATACAGCTCTAAAACTTAGTTTTATGATTCTCAGGCCGGCTGGTAGTCAGGTTTCCCGAACTCTATGATAGCTCTCAGAAAGGCTCATTTTATCAACAGCTAAAAAATATCAGAGTACTAATAGTGCTATGTTGCGAATGGATCGTACTTTCGTTCTTTCGTTCTTTTCCCTGTTCGTACTTTTGGTGTAAATTGTCGAGGCAAAATTTGGAGCACTTGGTTACAACTTAGGGTTTGTTAATACAAATGAGGCAATTGCAATGAATATTAAATAGTGATTGAGTTCTATCTTTGCTTTGAGTCAAGTTCTTTAACAAACTTAAAAATGAGTAAAGTAACAAAAACTATAAAACACAAAAAACCATCGTCACCACCAAGTTCTCTAAACCTATCATTCACAAATATTAGTGGTCTTCAAAGTAACTTTTCTTCTTACAAAGTTCATCAGACCTACTTGCTCTATGTGAGACTAACTTGAGTTCGGCTATCTCATCTTGTTATCTAAGTGTTAAAGGTTATCTTTAATTAATTCGTAAAGACTCCATAGTCACATGCTTTGCCAAGGTATTTACACTCCTAAGAACTCATCCATTTGTCGGGAAACTAGGTTTGAATCCACCGACTATTTTTTTACGTGCTTTTGTTTAGTACCACTTTACTCTATTGCCTTTCTTTCTTTTATCTATATCGCTCTCCTTCATCTCAAATCTGCACTCTTTTTGATGTTATTTCTGATTAAATTGACCAAGCTCTTTCTCTCTTTATCCATCAGCCAATACCGTTGTGGTTGGTGACTAATGATCATCACACTGAATGGATTGTCTCTAGTGTCGGTGACTCTGTAGGCGTTAATTACAACTTTTGCCGTCTTAAAAAGGAAAAAAAAAAAAAAGGTCCTCGTTTTTTAAAATTTAAAAAACGAGGACCGACTAAAAGTCATTGATGGAGGGGTGTTACACCCCCCCCCCACACACACACGCACACCCCTATCCCACACCACCCTATCGCGCCGGCCTTGCATATATATATATATATATATTTATATGTAATATATAAGTTATATATATATAAAATATATATATATAAATATATATATATATACATATATATATGTATATATATATATACGCATAAAACATATAAGCATATATATGTTTCACATATTTATGTATATATAACTATGTAAAACATTTATAATATATATGTTTTGCATAGTTATATATATATATATATATATATATATATATATATATATATATATATATATATATATATATATATATATATATATATATATATATATATATATATATATATATATATATATATATATAACTAGTCAAAAAGGGTCAAATTTACATATATATATATATATATATATATATATATATATATATATATATATATACATTGTATATATATATGTAAACTATAAATATATATAAATTACATGTACATATATATATTACTTATATATATAAATATATATATACACATAAACATGTAAAACTATATATATATATATATATATATATATATATATATATATATATATATATATATATATATACATTGTATATATATATGTAAACTATAAATATATATAAATTACATGTACATATATATATTACTTATATATATAAATATATATATACACATAAACATGTAAAACTATATATATATATATATATATATATATATATATATATATATATATATATATATATATATATATATATATATATATATATATATATATATATATATACATTGTATATATATATGTAAATTATAAATATATATAAATTACATGTACATATATATATTACGTATATATATATAAATATATATATACACATAAACATGTAAAACTGTATATATATATATATATATATATATATATATATATATATATATATATATATATATATATATATATATATATATATGAAACGTAAAATCGTTCTATCGTGAACAACTTAAAAATCGTTCTATCATGAACAACTTAAAATCGTTCTATCGTGAAAAACTTAAAATCGTTCCATCGTGAACAACCTTCGCTACTATACTACTCTATTACACGTCTGGAACTGAGCATGAAACCCACTCTCACCAGGAAAAAAAGATTTGTCAATTTTTCTATCATGCTGTAACGACCTTGATCGTAGTTACCCGACGGGCCATAACCCGACTCTCCCCAAAGATGAAGGTAAAACTCAAGGAGCATTACTCTGATTTATCGATCAAAATTTTTTTACAAAAGATAACTCGATAGATCAGATTTATAAAAAGGTTTCGCCCTTTAGTCATTGTTATCTTAATTACGCTAATATTGCTCGGTCAAGTTACCAATAATGCAAAAAAATGCAATCAGAATTATATTCAATGTAAGCTGTTTTACATATTCCCAACCACTATTTACTAGGTTAAATTTACTAAATATTTACCAAAAAATAATAAGATCTACATTCAGCCCAAAAGTTGCGGCAATTTTCAATCTCATTTTAGAGGACTGAAGGTTTGGAATAAAATACCTGAACTTGAAACATTAACAACGTATATATATATATATATATATATATATATATATATATATATATATATATATATATATATATATATATATATATATATATATATATATATATATATATATATATATATATATATATATATATATATACATAACAAAATTGGAGATTCATGAGAACAGTTGGAATACCTCACAAAATGTTTTATCCATTCTACAAAAATGTCTGAATTGGGGGAATAGAGTTTCCAATAGCATTTGAAGCACAACATACAGTTACCAATGTTCCTCGTTCTGCAGATGTGATTTTTCCTACTTGTTTACTTCCTTTACTGCCCTCTAAAACTTCATTAACAGCTGCTTTCATTGTATCACATGATATAGCAACTCTGTCTTTTTTTGTTTTTTTTTCTGTACCTAACCATTCAAAGATCTGAAAATAAAAAATAAAATGATTGTTTAAAAAAAAATATTATATATAATAATATTATGTAAGCAAATTGTAAAACTTATGTAAAACTAAAAACTAATATTATTAATATTAGTTTTTAACACTATTACATTTTAAAAATGAAATTTTAAAAACTTATATGAAGATTTTTTATTCGTCATAAGTACATGTCTTTTGTTTAAATGTATAAAATTTAAACAAAAAATATAAGTCTTATAATATAAGTTATATGGAGCACTTTGATCTTCCGATCAATGAGCCACGTATAGTCAATGACCAATGTGCCCCATTAGGTACAGTTGATATATTGATGCCAATAACTTCTATAAATACTGTAACCAACTAAAAAAAACAAATTTATAATAAACTCAACACATATGAGTTTACAATAAATTGGTTGTAAAGCCATACGGAAATCTAATTAAGAGTTTATTTGAATTTGTTTACTACTTTCAAAAATCACTTTTCACGATGAAAAACTGTATTTTCAATTTTCTTAACGCTGAAGTTGATCTTATCAAAAAATATTACGATTAAACAATGAAGGGTAGTATAATGGTAATTTAAATTGCAATAATTAAATATAATAGTTAATTAAATTGCAATCTCTGTTAAATTAAGGCAAAAGTAAACAAGTAAAAAGCTAAAAGATCATACTGCCCCGGCGATCAATGCGCCCCCATCTTCTCTATTTATGGAACAAAATTGTTGCTACAAATTTTGATTTGTCAATTTCGTTTTCCGTTTTTAAAACTAAATTAAAAAACTATATTTCTGGCAATATATATAAATATTTTTGAAATGTAAAATTTTTTTCACTCTGGATGAAATATAAAGTTATTTTCAGTTTTTGTTTATTCTACATTGTTAATAGTTATTAGATCAATTGTATTTTTATTTTATTATATATACACGTATGATATATTTTATATGGTTCTGGCGTCAAGATCATTTGGATCTTCTTTCAGATACCAAGTTTATATATTGTTATATTGTTATATTGCGAATAATAATTAAAAACTAAAAAAATAAATTTAAAAAAAATAAAAATATATGACTGAATACACATTGATATACATTAATGTATATTCTGTTTTATAAGGAAAGGTTCAAGTCAATAGTTACCTTTTTACAATATTTAAGCTTTTTTTTTTTGAGGAGGGGGGGGAGGAAGAAGGGTTATTTAAGATTTCTCAATCATAAATGAAAAATATTTCAATTTTTATTTTAATCTCACATTTTAAACACTATATTTTTGCCTTCATTATTTATTTTATATAGTGAACAAAATTTATTATTCTTAATATTGGTGATAAGATAAGTTGCGTCTTCTTCTTTCCCCGGCCATCTGTATTTATACTGAAATATTGATTGAATGTTTATGTACTTAATATGGCAAAACAAAAATTTTAAAATATATATATATATATATATATATTTATGGAATTTATCTAGGGACTCGGCGATAAGACATGGCAAGTCTTCTTCTTGATCCTTCTTCTTAACCCTGCTATTATTATATAATGTTGACTTGTTACGAAATGTATATATTTAAATGGCCAAAAATATAAATAAATAAAATAAAACACACAATATTTTATTTTATATAAAACACACATAAGAAAAAAATATCAGTGGCATAGATTTTTAATGCTTTATATATAACGGTTACAGGCATTGAAAACTCCAAACTTATGCATTTTTAAGGTTTCAAGTAAAAGAGTATTTTTGCAAAAAAAATAACTTCGATTGCAGCTTGGTAACTAAGATTTTTTATGCTTTCATATTTTTCCGTATAAATATATAACCACAATTAATATTTCAATATAAATACAGATAAATACAGGCCGGGGCAAGAAGAAGACACAATTTGTCTCAAAGATTAATAATTACATAAGTGGTATATAATTGTTACCAATATACTTAAAATAAGTAAAATAATACTTTTTGAAAAAACTTAACAAGAAGTTACAAAGAAATAAATAAAGAAAAAAAAAATTAAGTTAAAATTTCATATTTTTAATATTTTCATAGTCTTAAAAATTAAGACTGTGAAAATATTAAAAATTTGAAACACTTTTATTTAATTGATCCATTTTTAAATATAGCAAATAATATTTATTAAGTTTCATTTAAAATAATGAAATAATTAGTAAAAAAAAAAAAAAAGCGAAATAACAAACTCGTAGAGAAAAAAGTAATAAATAAATATTTAAAATAATATTTTAGCAGACTTTAAAATAATAAAAAATAAATCACATGATTTTTTCATTTAAATAAAATATACTAAAAATTTAAAATATACTAAAAACTTTTGTTTTGATTAAAAATATTATTTTTTCAACATCTTGTTATTTTCGCAGACTTCATAGTCTACACCCTCCCCACCCCAAATGTGAGAACAATGAGTTGAAGAAATATTTTTTTTTTTATTATACTATATTATACTAATTTCATTGACAAGTTTTTAAATTTCATTCATTAATATTTTAAAATTAGAAAGTTATGGCCACATAAAATTTACGACCTCCTCATTTTAGTGAGGGTAAAAATTAGATACGGTCATAACTTTTAAACCATAAAAAATTATTTAATGACATTTAAAACTTGTCGATAAAATTAAATTTGATAAATATAGAAAAAATATTTATTTTCATAATTTATTGTCCTCACATTCAGGGTGGGGAAAATTAACGTTTTGGAGTATGTTAGTTCCCAAGCTCCGATAACTTTTTACTCAATCGATTTATTTCGCAAAACCCTCTTATTTGACTTAACTATAAAAATACGTGAGTTTGCAATTTGCACAATGATTTAAAGTGTCATATCTAAAACATCAGAAAATCTATCTACGCCATTGGTGTATATCTATCTACGCCATTGGTGTAAGTTAGTAAAAGCAAAGAAATCACAAGTAAAGAAATCACAAGTAATTACAGTCAAAATAACTTGACAAAAATTACATAACTTTGGAAAAGATTAAGGAAAAATAATAATCTGTGAGAACTTTCTCTAAATCTTTAATCCACGCTTCTTTCTTAAATTTAGAAGCAACCGTTTTTTATTGATTAATATTTCATTCATGCAAATATTTGCTTAAAAGTTCATCTTTATATTAGATTCGTATTTGCTTTTATTTTATCTAGTTTTTGCAAAAAACGTCTTTGCTTAAAAAATGACTGAAAAAAAACTTTGTAGTTAAAAGCGACATCTGTAACGGTTTGATTAATTACTGTGGGGTTGCAACTTGCTTAACCACTGTATGGGTAGCAGTTTGCTTCACTACAGTAAAGGTTGCAGCGTGCTAAACCACACTGCAAAAAATGAATTCTTATTTTAAGCAAAAAAGATCAATTTTTTACTTAAAACAAGCAAATTTTTACTTGTCAGTATGGTAAGTAATTTTTTTCTTAAAATAAGAATTCATTTTTTGCAGTGCACTGATTGAATTTATAAAAATAAGAAAATGGTAGAACACAGTTTTCAAAAAACTTCTAAAATATTTTAAAATTACAAAACATTTATCATTATCATTTGGTATTGACAAAGGTAATCTAATCAAAAACTATCAGTTAAAGTCACATTGGTATTTTATGGTAAACATCGAAACAAGCATTTTAGCAGAGTTTTAAATAATCTAAAATAGATCACATGATATTTTGTTTTATGTAAAATATGCTAAAGTTCTTTGTATTTAAAAAAACGAAATGCTTTTGTTACAGTTTGCCGATATTGCAAAAATACACTAAAACATTTTAAGCATATTTTTTTAAATATAAATATAAAAATATTAAAATAAAAATCACATTTTTGTTTGGAATAAAAAGTTCAAGAAAATAATATTATAAAAAGTATTTATCATTCAAAATATTTAAAGTTTAAAAACGAAATTGTTAAATAATTTAAAATTAAAAGGATTTAACTTTTTTAGAAAATCTTTTTTTTTTTACTACATTTACGAACAGTAAAATATTTATTACAATTTATTAAAGTAAAAATTTTTACTTTCTGTTAGTCAAGTGTCTTCTAAATCATAGTAATTTTTGGTTTTTATTTCCAGTTTTCTAGTTTTTTTTAAAGTATTTTATAGTTTTATGACAATTTCATGACCTAAAAACTGTTACCTTTTTACATAATTTATAAAAAAAGACCGTAAAATAACTTTAATAACGTCTTTTATATATGTTTACACAGCTTTTAACAATGGCGGATTACCGGCAAATTTTGGCATAGACTAAAGCAGATTTTATTATTTGAGGGATGCCAATACCAGCAAAATAAAGGTTTTAATACTGAACCAATGCTAGTTTTATTGTCAGGCCAATGTACGATTACTGTCTTGCCGTTCTTGGCGACATTAGTTAGACAGATTAGTTCTTGTTGTTGCTTGCGAATCATTAATACGAGAAAGCTACAGTATAACGGTAGCCCAGAAAAAAAAGTTTTATAGAATTTCTATAAACTTTTGAAACATATGACTTATATAAATTCTATAAAATTCTATAGAATTTCTATAGAATGTCTATTAATTTCCATAGAAATTTCTATAGAACTTTTTTTCTACTTTTTTTTTTTATAGAAAAAAAGTGTTTTAACAATTTCTATAGAAATTAATAGACATATATATAAATTCTATATATATATATTTTTCTGGGTAAGCTTTTTGTTTGTTTGTTTGTTTAACTTACTGTGGGTCAAACTTTGAAATGGTATCAAGAATGGAACTAGCATGCAGGATTTTATCATAATAAACATACGAATCATGCGGAAACATGGGAATCACAAATAAAAAGCTACAAAATGTTATTTAAATTGAGTGATTTTCTGCATGTCCTGCTTTTAAAAATTAAATGCATTGTTTACATTAACAGACTGTTTAAAATAATACACTTTTAAAATACTAAAATTAGTTTATTGTTTAAACAGTATTTTACCTATAAAACTAATTTTAAACACATTCACTAGCCATCTCATTTTGAGGTGTGGCTTACAATTGGTCACTTAGAAAAATATATTCTAAGAGCATTCTTATTAAAACCTCATCTACAATATAAAATGTTTGCATATGTTTAAAAATCATTTCTTTTTTTATCAAATATATGTATTTTTTTATGGGTTTGGCATGTTAAAAGGAACCAAATAATTGACTTGATTAAGTTGTAATTATATAGTTTTATTCAATTGAGAAAAATTTTAATGTTGTTTTTTTAAATACTCATCATAGTCTACTTGTTAGGAAGTTTAAAAAAAGTAGTGAAGTTGGAATACAGCGATTATCAAATATAAGGTATACTAAAAGGTTTATACTATGTTTTTATTTGGTTCTGGCGACAATAGTTTTTCGGAAACCCAGTTTATGTTTGCAAAGATTTAGTATATTTTCTAAAAGTCTTTGTATTGTTGAAATTGTCTAGAGAACGGAAAATGCTTCAAAGTAATGTTTAATCAGTATTCGACGAGGGGGAAAAAAGTAACTGGTTGGGTTTCAGCAATTTTAAAATACCATTCTATTTAATCAATGCTATATTAAGAGAGATAAAAATACGTGAAACGTTTTAATACTTTATAAAAAGGTGGTGGTATGACATCCTGTTGTATCCGGCCTCGCTTTAACCACTTGTTGTAATAATATAAATATATAACTTATTTTTTTTTATATTAATTTATTTGCTATTTGATAAAATTACGCTAAAAAAGTTAAAATAGAACAAAATCCGGCTGAAGCAAGAAGTTGACTGCTTGTTTTATAACCCCCGTCACAATAGTGGTTTTTAAAACGTTTTAAAAGAATTAATACATAATATATAATAAATAAAAAAGCAAAATACACAAACTTCCGCAAAATACTTTAGCTAACAATATTTCGATAGACTAATTTAAAAAATATATATAACAAAATAAAGATAAATTGGAAGGTTGTAAATCAACAAATAATATAATATATAATTGATATTAAAGACTAATTTTTAATGACATGTAATTATGTTAATCATGTAGTTATGTTAACTAAGTCAATCTAACTTTTAAACATTATTATTTTACTCTTAAATATTCTTTTAATTTTCCTTTCGTTGTTACTACAGTTATCATCAGTACATTTTGATTATTTTTATTCTTTTTTCTTTTTTTTATTATTATAACCTGTGAGTTATGATTTCTACATGTTTATTTTTAATGTATGTTCTATGTGCTTTAATCTATGTGTTTATGGTCCATGTGTTTCAATGTATGTCTTATTATTACTTATATTATATTTAAAAATTGGTGTCACTCCTTGGATCAGATTTTCGTATGAGTGACACCATCCTAACAATTCATTAACTTATTACTATAAATAATTTTATGCTTATAACTACCATTATAATATTTATTATTATTATTGTTATTATTAAAACTATTGTAAATGTGGTTTACGTAAAATAAATAGCTTGTTGTTGTTATTGTTGTTGTTGTTGTAAATGTTTACCTTAAAACTTTTAAGTTATTTTCAAAAAATATATATTTAAAATCTAATATATCAAAGTCCATGATAAGTAAATGTCATTTTATCAGCCTTAAAATTCTTGAAAGTGCAGTTTAAAATAAAGTCTTGCTTTTTGTTCATAATATGAGGAAAGAATTTTTTTAAAAAAGGTTCATTATAGGGAATTTGGTAAAAGCTTCTTTTGAGATGGATTATGGGAATAACAAGTTACTCTCTGAAAATTTGTGAACATTTTTATGAGAAATTTCATTAAAGTAAATTTGAAATTGATTTTATTAAAATCTTTGTTAAATATTTAAAATATATATATATACTTTTATGAGAATAAAATAGGTTAAAGTCACCTTCATTTTTTTTGAAAATTATGTTATCAATAATTTTTTAAAAAAATATTAGGTGCTTTTTTTATATATATAAAAAAAAAAAAGCACTTTTTGATAATAGGCTAAAGTTTTTAAAATTTGCGAAGACATTTGGAGCATTTCTAAATATTTTCATGTACAAAGTTGAAACTAGGCAAATTGAATAATAATAACACTTACTCGTTTTCAACAAAATATAGTTCTGTTGGCTTGAAAGGAGTCTTTATTAAACGAAATTTTTATTTTTAAATTAATTAATATAATCTAAACCAGTTAAGAAAAACTCAAAAACTCTATAACAACTAAACCAATGAGATGAGGCAAATGAGGCAAGCTCAAAACCTTTATAACAAATTAATTTTGTACATATAAAGAACTGCCATACTAGTTTTAAAGTGTTTATCAATTGTCATTTTTGAAAAACCATGTTTTGAAGTTTTTGTTGGTTTTTTTTTACATTTTTTTATAATATTTTGTAGCAAAAGAGGCCTTTTTTTAATGTAATGCTAAATTTCATTTTAATGTAATGTTGTTGTTAGTATTTGTTTATAATCAATATGAATATAACTTCAAAGTTTAAAAAGTTTTTTCACAGACTCACTGCCTACCAGTGCTTACTACAATATCCCACCGTCTACCACCGTCTAGCATCACAGAATTAATTAAAGTAAAGGTCTAAGTAGAGTGTACCTAAGAATTTAGCAAAAAAAAAGTAAAAAAAGGAAACCAAGAAAGTTATTTCCAACTACAGCTGCCTTTTCTGCTCAAAATCTCTTACAAATTTGAGACTGAAAATTGAAGCTTAAATTTTATGTTTACTTTAGGTTTAGGAATTGCTTGAGGAGTATGTTGAGGAGTGGGAGTAGCTTGAGGAGGAGGAGTAGTTGAAAACGAGTTAGGAGCAGCTTGAGGAGTTGAGTAATATGAATAAGGAGAGGTAGAAGAGTTTTTGTATATTTATTTTGTGAGCTTTTAATGTAATGTTTCAATTAATTCTTTCAAAAATTTGACCTGCTAAAAATCTTTTAGTAGTTCAAGAAAAAATTCAAGAGTTTTAAATCTTCGTGCAAATAAGCTTACATCAACATAAAATCAAGTGACGCCACAACAAAAAGGCCTCGGCGCAGTGGTTACAGTGCTTGCTTTATAAGCAGGGATCCAGGTTCAAAACGAGCTGTGGACATATTTTCGCGTCACAATAAGGAAGGAGGCGTAAACTTCCTGGTTAAATGCACTTCCGCGGTGCTCTGTGACAAGACCGTTAGATCTTCTTGGGGCACCTAAATATTAATAAAAAATAAAAAATTGGAAAAAAACATTCGAGTCAGGTTTGGTTCCGTAGTAATAAACTTTATAGTTTGCACGTTAGTTCAGACATTTTTGATACAACTAAAAGCATCAAGAGTCAAAAAAGCTTTAGGTATTTTAAAAATATGCAAAAAGCTTATTTGGATGTACTAAGAAAAACTGTTCCAGTTAAATATACTGGGGAAAAGAGTAGTTAAAATAAGAGACATTGTCCAAAGAATGTCTCTCATCTTAACTAAAGAGGGACAGACTACATTCTTAAAGTTGGATTAGATAAAGGTAAAAGCTTCAAGTCTCTCTTGGAATTTTCAAGTTTCAAATGACAATGTCATTTTCAACTTTCAAATAACAAAATGACATATTAATAATAAGATAAGTTGACTTTTAAAAAATCTAATTTTTTAAAAGTCAACTTGTCTCATACATTGTCAAAATAACAATGTATGAGACAAGTTGACTTTTAAAAAATGATATTTTTATAAAGTCAATATATCTAATACAATTCACTTTTTTAAAAAAGACTCTTATTTGAGTCCTAAAAAATGACCGTTTTTGTCTTAAAAAATTGACTTTTATTTTACATTGCGTGGTCTAAAATCTTATTTGTGTGTTTACTTGGTTTAACGTTGAGACAAGAAATCTACACCTAAGTGGTGAACTCAGAGCCCTTGTGCCCATTGAACGTAATCACAAAGCTTTTGAAGTAAGAAAAATACTTACACAATGTTATCCGTGGACACGTTATCAAGGTAACATGTGAAACGCTAATTTTAGATTTTATTCCCCCCATAAAGCTTCACTTGCTTATTGGGATGGTGAACCACTTATTAAAGATACTCTATTTTAGCTGGTCAAAAGCAACAAAGTAGTCAAAAGTTGTGAACATTGAAACACTCCAAAAATTCAATACAGTGGTTTATTCTGGCTCAGGAAATGTTCTAAAGCATGGCTTTTCATCATAAACTTACACTTGGAATGTACAAACAAGCAACTGAATCAATGCATTGCAACTTCAGTTCCTATTGACAACGCTACATAAGACCAAATTGTCATCCAGTATGGATGACCATTTGATTTTATGAAACATTATATACTAAAAATTTAGTTCTCTATCAAAAGTTATTGAAATTATAATTGATATAAAATATTACTATTAATAGATAAAAAAATATTAATAATAATAATAACTCTACTCTATTAAAATAGAGTATTAATTAAACATTCGGATGAATCAGCATTATTTTTTTGTTCTATCATTATTTACAGTTTATTTTTCAAAATAGAGTAATGAAAAGTATCTTTTTTTAGGGACTGATTTAGATCACTGAAGCTATTTTTTAGTAAAACATGCTTTAGAGTAGAATTCAAACACATTTCAACAAAGAGTTCTCGCGTGGAGAAAAAGTTGATGTTTGAACCTACACCATCGTTTTACTCTTGTTTAGTAACTTTTCAAAAATATTTTGTTTATAATGATAAAAAATCTGTTTTGTAATTCACGGGGTTGTTTTTAAATGAAATAGCCTCTTACACTAAGGAATTGAAGGTATTTGTTTTTACAGAATTTAGTTGCATTTAGTTTTACAGAATTATTTGAAAAAAGCATAAAAGTTTCCAAGAATTTTTGCAATAAAGGTAAGTTTCGCAAAGGAATGAAAATTTTTCACTTCCCTATCCCGTTCCCGTGGAAAAACGGATAAGTGGAAACTTACCTTAAGGAAGCATATAAATTTCCAAGAATTTTTGCTAAAAGAAAGCAAAACAATAATCTTAATCAAGATGTTTAAATAAACTGTGTGCGTGATGTTTATAGTGCAATTTGTTGTTAGTAAAATATATTATACGTTTCAATTTAAATTATTATCTTTTTTAAACTTTATTGGTAAATTCTTAGAAAATATAAGCTTTTTAACACTGAAAAAAATTTTCACATCTTCAAAACTTCTTTCATATATGAAAAAAGTTTTGAAGATGTGAAAATTTGTTTAGATAACATATATGTTATCTAAACAAATTTTTATCTACTTCATACTTAAGTGAATTGTTGAAGTCGTTCAATTATCATAACAAAGTTTTATCTATTTTGTACTAAAGTTACTAAAGTTGTTCTGTTAAAATTTTGCATTATTTAACGTTTTTATAATCCAACGGGACCCTGGATAATATCTGAAAAAACTTGCATTTAAGACTTTTTTCCCAACCACAATAACTTAACGAAAGCTTTCGTACTTTTAGAGGAAAAACTCATACAGAAAACCGTATGACCATTACTGGTTAAAGGTCGAAAAAAAGTTAAATTTATTAATTTTTAAAATTAAAAGTAATTCTTAAGTTAATTTTTTAGTTAATAATAATTTGAAATTATTATTTAAATAACAAGTTGAAATTATCAGTTAACTCACAAGAATGATATCGAACATGCAGTGAGTAGTATGGACATAAAGAACCAGCTAAAGAAGATTTTTGTGTTTATATCAAAGCTTTATTAGGCTATATGAGCTATAACTTGCTCAATTAAACCTAGCATTTAAGTATACGTGAAAAAAAATTATCTGTTCCGTTTCTGTGATCAGAGATGATTTTATTTACCCGTCAATATTATGGCATGAAGACTATAGTTTTAAATTCCGTCATGGATTAACAAACTCAAACTATAAATGAATGTTTTTTTTATCAAAAAATGCTTTAGTCAACTTTTTGAATAAATCATGAACAAGATAGCAATTTACTTAACGTAACTATTTTGGAAAATAAAAACAGGGTGATATTAGTAAATCGCCTGCCTTCACTAGGCAGTATTGATATGGCCATCATGATGATATAAACAAACGAGTAAAAATAGTAAGAAACAAAACTTTTTCACAACACAGGTTGCTACAACACAGGTTGCTACAACACAGGTTGATACAAAACAGTTTGATACAACATAGTTTAATACAAAACAGTTTGATGCAACGCAGGTTGATACAACTCAGGTTGATACAACACAGGTTGACAAAAAATAGGTTGATACAATACAGGTTGCTACAACACAGGTTGCTACAACACAGGTTGCTACAAAAAATAACTTATATTAAATGTCAACGAGTTAAAGAACAAATAGTTTTATGTATTCGACTGCTTTGGTAATGCATGGTAAATATAAACGAAAAAAATTAAAAATCTTCCGTGGATTAAATTTTTTTTGAAAAACATGTGCAAAAATATAGAAATAGCTGTAGTTTGTATGGGGCCATTCAAAGTTTCAAAATATAATATGAACTTATTAAGAAAAAAAAATCCAATGTCTATATATATGCATATATAAACAGTAAATTTAAGACTTAAGATCTCTTTAATGTAACAATACTTTTGGCTACGACAGGAACAGCAATGGAAGTAAAATAGTAAATACGTTAAAATCTTTTAAATCTATTGTAATTTTAGTAAAAGTAAAAGTAATTTTAATTCATTAGTTAATTAATAGTTTTATTTGTTACTTAATTAATAATTTGAAATTTTTTTGTTAATTAATAGTTTCAATTTATTAGTTGATTAATATTTTATTAATTTATTTGTTAATTAATAATTTTAATTTATTGGTTAGTTAATAATTTTAATTTATTAATCAATTGATAACTTTAATTTATTAGTTAAACATTTCAACTTTTAAGTTAAATTTAGAAACCATAAATTTAAGAATCGCAATAAATGAGAATCAGTTTGCAGTTTAACATATTATTAGATATTTTTTTCTGTTACAAAATAACAAATCAAAAGAAAGTGGTGGGGGATAGTATTAACCTATTTTGGTGTTATGTATATATCTATATAAATTTTTATGTCTGAATTTGAAAATAATATTCATTAGAATCAAAGTTAAATTAAAAAAAACTTAAAAGTTATGTAAATATTTACATTTTTAATGTAATTAATTAATATTTAACATATTTAAAAAAAATTTTTTTTATAATATTTAATAAAGATAGATTATTTAAAAATAGATAATTTTTTTTTTTTTTTTGATCTTCTATTGATTCAGACCATTTTAAATTGCATAATCTATGCTTACTGCAGTATTGTTAAAACTTTCTGTACAAAACATTGATTTTGAATGCTGTGTGCTTGTTCATCCATTAAAAAATGCCTAAGCACGAAGTAAATCAGTATAAAATAAAGATGAAAAACAAAAAATAACAACAATGTGATTAAAAAAAGTTAAAAATGTATCTTAGCTTTTTTCTTTTTGTCAATTTTTTCATTCAATATGCGAGTGCTGATCCTTATGAATTCTCTGAGTGTAAAAGACCAACTAACGATCAAGAGCTTCGTTCAAACACATTTTTCCAATTTGAAGTCGATACTTTAGATTATTCTGTTTATAATTTCAAAAAGATGTTTGAAGGAAGAGTCATGTTCGCAGTAAACGTAGCAAGCTTCTGAGGGCAAGTTTTTATAATAACATTTTTATATTAATTTTTCTTATTATCATAGAATACATATATTCTCTAATTTAATAAATATATTGGTTTTACTTATTAGATATACCGGTCAATATCGAAGAATGAATGAATTACAAGAAAAATACGGTCCTCTATATGCAAAAACTTACCATCCACATAAGCCAAATTGTCATATTCAGTTTATAGGATTTCCATGCAATCAGTTCGGGCACCAGGTACAAAGAAATTTTAAAATTTTTTAAATAACAATTAAATTATATGCCATTCATGTAAAAGTTATTAACAAAAATAAAAAATAACAGTTATTCAAGATACAAACGTCATTTTTTCGGTTTATAATTGTTCATACATTTGCAAAAACTTTTTAGGAACCTGCTGAAAACTTTGAGCTTATGAATACTTTAAAGTATGTGCGCCCAGGATATGGATTTGTTCCAAATTTCCCTCTTTCAGGAAAACTGCATGTTAATGGCGCCTATGAACACCCAATATTTACATTTTTAAAGGTTTTTTATTCTTTGACTATTTTTTAAATGTATCTTTTGATAAATTTTTTAATCAACTTTTATTCGATTGTTTGTTCAATTTCAACTGTCCAAAAGTTTGCTTCAACTGTAAAATATAAAACTTCTTTTTATTTTTTCGTTTAAATTTTATAACTTGATAAGTTGTAAATATAATTTGAAAATAATTTAAATGTTTAAAGATTTTTTTAATTAACTTTTTCTTAAAGCATAACAAGTTTAAATCAATTATACTTTTAGAATCGTTGCGAGTCTCCAATGGGATTAATTGCTAATCGCTCAGATATAACATGGACCCCAATTCGTAACAATGACATCTCGTGGAACTTTCAAAAATGGCTGATTTCGTCAGATGGCCACCCATATAAAAGATACACATCTCGTACAACTCCTGCAATGATTGAAAATGATATTAAAATGCTTATTGACCAGTGCGTCCAAGGCAATAATCAGGTGTCAAGAACAAATCAAGATACAGTACTTCCCGGTCCATTACCTCAACCCCAGGCACAAATACCAGCTGGTAGCCCAGGTCCCATACCTGAGCCAGAATCAAATAAATTTCAAAAACGCTATGTCCATGATGGGTTATCGTATTAAGCTTTATGCAGTAATGTTCAAGATGGTCAGCGTTTTGTGGCCATTGTCCATGGTCAGCGTCCCGTGGCCATGGCGCATGGCGCATAGCGCATGGAGCATGTTTTATGTGGCGATGTTCAAGATATTAAAAAACTCATCTGTATAGAGAAGTTATTATTTTAGTTAAAATAATAAATATAATAATAATAAAATTACCTTATACAACAAAAATTCAGAAATGTTTTTAAAATATCTTGCATATCGCTAGCAAATAAATTCACGTATACGCGCGCACACACCCATACACACGCACGATCACCCACATAAACACACATATATGCACACACAGGCCCATATAATACAGATGTTCATTAAAAATGCAATTAAAAGATTTTATATTTTTATATATATTTTATGATGCAGTAAAATAGATAACTTGCTTTAAGTATCAAAAAATGAACTAAAAACCATTCATGCATGATTCAAAAATGTTATGAAGGTCTTCGCTTAAAACTGAAAGCTACGTACAGTGTGCGAAAACCTGATGTAAAATCGCCTAAAATCAAGTGTTCTTTGTAATTCATTCGTTCTAGATTTTAAGGCAAATTTTGTTTTGTTTTTGTCAATAAAATCATGTATATCTATTTGGTATGTTTAAAGTAATAATAATATTTTACTTTACGCTTCTTGATTTCCGTTAACACATTTTTTTTTTTTTTACAAAACTTTTTTCCAAGCCTCAAATGTTAGAAAACAATTTTGGGTTGGCCAATTAATCTAAATTCGCTATTTCCGATTCAAAAAACAACTATACATACTTTTATAGTAGGCATGTTTTGTTTTACGAAATCACTTATTATTTGCTTTTATAGCAAGTTATATTTAGCATTATAAAATTAAATAGAGCAGCCTGATTTTTATTTAAAAGTTTGTTAAATTAAACAATTTATTTCAAAAAATTTTGTTTTTTTGTATAAATATAACAAGGTATATATCAAATGACGCCGTAAAGATGAAAAAAAAAATTTTTTTTTTAATTCTTTAAGAAAATCACAATGTATCTCCTCAATATCTAATTATCTCCGAAAAACTTGCTATAACTATAACTTATCGCAATAATTATAATTATCGGGTATTTTTACTGAGATAAAATGCGGGAAAAGTAAGCCTTCTAAACATTTCAAATATTTGGCAGGATATCGATTGTTCTGAAGTAGCGGGAAATAATCTGTGAAGTCTGATGGAAATATTCTTTTCATATATCTTAGCGTTATTTGATATGTTTTTTTTTTCTACTCTGCCACGCCTGCTTATATAAGCATTTGATAAATTACTCACACAAAAAAAAAACAATTTAATAATCAAGCAAAATGTTTCGCAATAGTATTTTGTTTATAAGAACTGGATGTCTTATTTATTTCTTATAAAAATATCTTCACTATTTCGTTTTGCGCGCTTATACTTATGGGTAATTCTCTAATATGCGTCGTGGTTTATGACAAGTTTGAATAGAAATAAAACATTTATGACGTAGTTGAAATTACTTAGCAAACGTTATTTATGACGTATTGTTATAAAAAATACTGAGAAAGTTGGAGCACTGATAAAAATCAATCAGTTTAGGATATTAAGCTGGTTTTGCAGAGTGATTTGGTTTGTCTTGAGGTATTGCCGTTTAAATTTATATATTTATTGTATACTTTATTTTAAACATTTTTTCGTTTTATCATACTATTTTAAAATCATAGAAAATAAGAAATATATTTGGTGTTGCTTTGTTATTGTTTGCGGAGCAACTCCCTTCGTTTTATTTCATGATATAAGAATGTTTGGATCTTTGCGATTTTATATAAACGGATAAATATATGTCAATTTCACTAAAATTCTTTCTGATTTGATATATGATTCAACCTAGCGCTTTACTTTGATATAATTATTCGAGTATTAATACTTCGAGCTGAAAAAATTTCTTTGTTATAAACAATTATTAAAAGTATTCTTTTTAAAAAGTCACATGGGGTGGGGAACATAACACGGAGGTTTAAAAAATACCTCTTAAAATGTTCTACATTACACTTACGGTAATCTAAAAAACAACTTATTCTATAAAAATAGCAAGAAAAATCTGGCGGGAATTTAATAAACTTCGTTGACATTAGGGGGCAAACTAATAAATTTTATAATAAAAAAGTTACAGTTATATTTTTAACGTTTATTTTTAAAAAATTTTTTATAACAAACTATTCAAGGTAAATAGCCAAAGTAAATGAAAAAAAAAAAAAGTTACGAAACTCTGATTTTCTTTTATTGTTTGTTATGGTTTTATCACGTGATGTACGTTTTTAAAACGTTTCACTTTTGTTACCCAGGTTAAATGAAAAAAACATTGTCGTGTATTTTAA
>NC_061170.1:4409996-4467496 GCF_022113875.1 Hydra vulgaris
ACGCAAAATTTGCTTACCTTTTTAGAGCTAATAAAGTTTTTACCGATTTTTTTTTTTTTTTTTTTTTTTTTTTTTTTTGTTGAATTTAATTCAAAAAAAAAATAATATAAAGTTTAATTATAATAAATTTAGCTCTTCTTAAACAATGCGTAGGCTTAAGTCGCATTTTACTGTACTAATTTTCATTTTGTAAATTTTTAATTTATAATTTTCATATATATTTTCATACGCTAAAACAGAAGCTCAACAAAACTTTAAGAAAATAATTAAGTAATTTTATTTCAAAAAATTTCGTTTAAAAAATGTTTTTTATAACTACAGTTTAGACGGAGGGGCAATAGGAACTTATCATCCTAAAGCACCTAGAGCAAAGCCCAATAACGTTGATAAATTGATAAATACTAATTATTAGTTGGCGCAAACACCTTTACTCCGTGCCATTGATATTGGCTTTTGAAGTTATTGTTAACGTGATCGAAGTAATATTTATATTGATATCATAATTTAAAAACTATTTTATTTTTTTAAAGAACGTCGCTTAAATGATATTTTTATTAACAGTAAATTTTTCAAAACTGTTATCATTTGAAATAAGTTGTGGGGTGAGATTCATGAATAAAGGTGACGAATGGCGATAAATTGAAACGAGTTATTGTTAATATTTATCTTTTGAAACAAGCCAAAACATTGTATCTTTTTGTTTTATAAATCGTTTTTTAATTTAACGCGATAAAACATTTTTATATTAAAAAAGATTTATAAACAACAATATTGTTAAAGTAATCATGTTTTATTTTTTTTAAACGTAATTATCTAAATTTTATTTTGAACCTTTTTTTAGATTGTGTATCGATAAGTTTTATTTTTTCTTATATAAATTGTTGGTTTAGAAAGCGCCGATTTCATTAGTTATTGCGCAACTGGGTTTTCAGCATAACTTGAAATTCTCCCCCGCACATTCCGAACATTTTGATTCGAAGACAGGTGTAATTTTAAGTTCTCGTCTTTGCCTCTGAGAAAAAGCACGTTTAATCATCGTATTTAATTAAACAAAAACAAAGCGTAAAGCTAGAACCGCTTCTTGTGTTTTTATTGGCTCATATGACATTTTAGAATTAAATCAATTTTAAAGTTACTTCGTCGTCGTTTATTACGATTCGTTTGACGTCGGAGAATAGCGAGTTGACTTCAAAGTTTTTCCGTTTGCTGCTTAGTGAAGTTTCTTAAAAGTATTTAACAATGGATGATTTTCAAAGATGTATAGCTTGCAGCAGACCACTTGTAAGTTTAAAGTTTTTTTTATTATCTTAAAAAATATGTTATTTTCTCTAATAATAAATATATCTTTATTTGCGGATTGAGATGTACGCGTCGCTTTTTTAAAAATCATACCCGAAAGTATAAATCCAATATATTTTAGACGCTTATATAACTTTTTAAAAAAAACTTTTATTATTACAAGTGCAAGTATTCATTTTCTTATTGTTTTTATCTAAAATTATTTAGAAATAGAGTCGTAAGTAAATACGATTAAAACTGTAAATAAATCTTATTAAAAATAAGCAATAAATGTCCATTACTTTAATAAAATAATTAAGAATAAACGTTCTATCATTCGGTGTAAAATAATTAAGAATAAACGTTCTATTGTTCGACGGAAAATTATTAATATAAAACTATATAAAACTTTCTTGTTTTTAAAATAATTTTTGACGATAAAAAGGTTTTTTTAAGAAATAAAATAAACTCTCCGCCTGTTATTCACTTATAAACTTCAAGCTTTTTTTTTTTATAATATATATATATATATATATATATATATATATATATATATATATATATATACATATGTATATATATACATATGTATATATATATACATATGTATATATATATACATATGTATATATATATATATATATATATATATATATATATATATATATATATATATATATATATATATGTATATATATACATATATGTATATATATACATATGTATATATATATATACATAAGTATATATATATATATATATATATATATATATATATATATATATATATATATATATATATATATATATGTATATATATATATATATATATATGTATATATATATATATATATATATATATATATATATATATATATATATATATATATATATATATATATATATATATATATATATATATATATATATTTGCATATATTTCATTCAAAAGAACAATTTTAACATACTTCTGACCTTTCTAAATCAGCTGTTAACCTTTCTTTCTCTTTGTATGTTTATTAATACTGTTTTGTTTTTGTAATTTAAAATAATAAAATGTGATATATAATATTGATATTACTTGTAATAAATTTTGTTTTGATATTAAAACATTAGGCAAAAAGAATTACGGTGACTCTAAAACAAGAGTTGTTTGAAAGTTTTTAGGTTTAGAGAAAGAATTAACGTCTCATTATTATTAATATTGTAAAGTTGGTCATTAGCTTTGGAGTTCCATAAGAGATAAGAGGGACGGAAGGGCAAAGGTTTAGGTTAGATATATATTAAGACTATTTATTTGAAAAAATATATATCGAGACTTTTTTTTTAATGACGCGAAAATCATAGCGCCCGATCTAAAACCTCTGACTTTAAACCTTCGAAAGTTTTTTAATTGTACTCTAATTTTAAAATTACCGTATTTTAAATTATTTCTGTTGTTTTTTTTTTATGTTGATTCAAGGTATTTTCAGGGGAATAAAAAATGAAATTTTTTATTTGCGATCTTTAAACATAGATATGTTTGTTAATTTTTGTTCCAATTACAGTTTTGTTTAAAGTTATAACATAATATAATTAATTTTTTTTTTTTAAAAAAACCTTAGATTTCACAAAATTTGGCGCGTTACTAATGCGTCATTTTCTTTCTACTTAATTCCACGTGGGCACTGATGGGTTACATCACACCACTTTTAAAATGTGTAATTTTAAACCAAAATAAATAAATGCATTTTATATTGCAAATTCTTCATATTAAAATAAATAATCATTTTTATTTTGTCGACAATAGATTAAACGTTTTAAACATCTAGCAATAAAATCGATAAACCTCGTCTCTATTGTAACACTAAAAAAGAATAGGTACTCATTAAAATATACCGATTTTTAAAAATCTTTTAATATTATAGTTAATATTAATGTTATGTCATAGTTGTCTTTAAGCGAAACCTGTTTTTATAGTTTTAGCAAAGCAGATATATATATATATATATATATATATATATATATATATATATATATATATATATATATATATATATATATATATATATATATATATATATATATATGTATATATATATATATATATATATATATATATATATATATATATATATATATATATATATATATATATATATATATATATATATATATATATATATATATATATATATATTCGGATGGTTTTTGTAGGCATACAAAATTATGTAAATTTTTTGTTTTAAATATATTTAACTTTTTTTGTCATAGTATAATTTCAAACCAATCAGCAGAGCGGCTGATGGTTTATAAACCGCCCGATGGTTTTTATATGATATTTATAAAATTTGATCGAAGTTTAAAACAAAAAATGTAAAAAATAAAGCTTAAAAGCTTCTTCGAAAACATTCTTTAAAGATACTTTCCGAAATTTTTTATGAACAAATTTCCCATTCATTGAAAATACAAGATTTATCCAATTATTTGTTCATTCTATTTTGGTATTGTACAAATAAATTTTCTCAGCACTTTTTAGAGTGTGTCAGATCTGTGTGGAATTACTGCAATCGCATTTGTTGTTGGTGTTGTTGTTGTTGTCTTTTTCTTCTTTTACACTTCGTAAAAGTGAAAACTTTAAACAGGATTTAAATAATCTTGATGTTCTGCATTTTAAATGTTCGGCACTTTAAACTTTTTAAGATTGTTTAAACTTTTTAAGATAGTATACATCATAGAACAGCGCACTTTTTCCTGTTTTTTATTTTCATTAAGCTTTTAAGAGTTACTAAACGCTCAATGCAAAGAGTGGTGCAGTTAGTTAAGAATTTAATTGAGTATAATGCTTAATTGTATTTACTCTTGCTTTTTTTTTTCCTGCTATATAATAGAAGAGATAATGTATAATATAATTGAAAAAATATTATATACGATATAATAATATCTAACAGTTATATTAGGCTTCTATGAATAGATTTACTATCTAATAAATTAACGTTAAAACAAATATTTTTATTTACAATATTTGTTTTTTTTATGAGATGTAATGTATTTTTTTTAATAAGCAAAGTTGTGGTGTTGGAAAAAAGTGGTCGGAGATTGTGTAAGGTGTATGTAAATATGTATGGAATTGCGTAAGGTGAATGTGGTTACATGAAGTGATTAACCATAAAAAACTTACCTTAATTTTTTTGTTTTAGCAGCTTTCTTCTGCTGCAAAGTTTTGCGAGTGCGGCCATGTGGTTAAAGACGCTCTTAAAAAAGGTAGTTTTAAAGTTGTATTTTTCTTATTCTATTATTATAATTCATAATAATGATAATAATGTATAATGAAAACCGCAGATTTTTTAATCTTTTGACATATCTCAATTATGATAATTTTTTAAAAAATGCCATTGTTACTATCTTGGAAATTTTTTTTTCTATTAAGAAAAAAAGTGGTTTTTCATTAGACTTATTTTTGCTTTGGTAATCTTTCATACAAATAAAAACTAAATATCGCGAGCAATTTTCGCATTACATTTTTCATATTACATTATTACATAACAAGGGGCGTTTTTTACAGTACCTTTGGGCCAGTTTTTACATTGCATTTAGGGCGGTTTTTACATCATATTTAACTTATTAACATTTAATATTAGCATCACATGTCAAATCAAGTTCTACTGTCTATGTAAATAAAATTTTCTATTTCCTTCTTAATTTTACTTTTTTTATAAATACTAATTTATTTTATAAAACAGAAAACACACGAAAGCGTAAAGCCCCTACCCGACCAGATTCAATCAGTTCTGAATGGATTGGGTGTCATGTTGGTCGTGTACCCAAAATCAACATTAAAAAGGTTTGATTAGATTTTCATGGTTTAATAGCGGCCCTAACCAGAATTTTAAAAATTTTAACTGAAATTTTAAATTTAGCTTAATATATTTTATCATAATTTTAGAAGCCGACAACTGTAGATAAAAAAAATTCTTCCTTGGGGTTATGCCTAACGAACTCAAAACGCAAATTTGTGAAATCACCGTTGACAACAAAAAATAATTCTAACGACGATAATAAAGATTCGGAGAAAAATAAAGAAAAAGCACGAGAAATTTTAGATTTAATTGATAAATCTTATAAAAACAGTTATTTTTCTCGCTGCAAGAGCTTCAGGAAGTTTCGGACTGTTGACGTTGATTTTGAGTTTGACTTTTCATCTTTTGAAACGGATTCTCCCTATTACCCTAAAGCTCTTGAGTATATAAACGCTAAGATAATTCGAATGAACGGTATATGGAATCAATTAGGCCAGTTCAGGTGATGGTGTTAAAAATTAACTGAAAAGTTTCAAGCACTAATTTGGATTATAAACTAGTCTCATGGGAATTTTTACGAGCTACTTAAGAAGTAAATTAAGGAGATTGCGTGTGAATTACGTGAGGAATTTTTATTGAGTATTTAATTTCGAATTCAATAATTCTTCAATAACGATTTTAAAATTAAAAAAAACTTAGTTTGAACCACACTGACGTAAATGCCAACGAAGGAAACGTGTACATTTGTATATATTTTTTATTTATAGCTACATAAATATATATATATATATATATATATATATATATATATATATATATATATATATATATATATATATATATATATATATATATATATATATATATATAAACAAATCAATAATAAACAATGTTTATTATTCGCTTGTTTGGTTTGCAAGAAAATGCGGATTGTATATTTTTACTATTTGTAGTGTTTAGCTAAATTTGTTAAAATATTTTTATCTATAAAAAAGATTGGGTTGAACGGGCAAAATGTAATCTTCTTTTGGTTCATTTTTCTTTGTAGGAAATAGTCGGTTATTATTTTAATAATAATATATAAATTGTTGATCTTTTGATAAAATTTTTATCGAGCTTAATTTAATCAACCTAATTGCGTTATCAATGCAAATTTAATTAATACAAAACGGATCACAAAGAACTTAGTGTTACCACTGTTGTTTTTTTTTTAAACTAATCAATTACAGGTTTGAAGAAGGAGCACTCCAAGAAATTTTAGAATCTCCAAAATATTTGGGATAGATTTATGTCATTAAACCTATTTTTTTTCCTAAGCTTTTGTTTTTATCCTCTAAAGTATTTATAATCTTTCATTAAATAGATGGTATTTTTTAAGAAAATTTTTAAAAACATCTTACGATTTTTAAAAACCTTAGTGTTTATTATCATAGTACAGCTGCTTATCGATCTTTTTTTGATACTGATTCCTAGCATTCAATGTATCATCAGTCGTTAAATATAAGAAATTTAGTATTTCCACAAAATTTAAAATATTTATGATGGCAACATTTAAACTGCCGTCTCATTTTCGCTTTTAGCTTCGTTAAAAAAGTTTTTAAATACTAAATTGGCTTCTAGAGCCTTTTAGAATTTTGAAAAAGTTTTAAAGTCTTAGTATGAAGATAAAATGAACATCGGAGAAGTGAATATACAAAAAGATTTTCTCCCAACTACATTTTCCGAACTCTATTTTTCGTAATTTCAAAAAATGTGACTAAAAGAATTGAATTTTTTTGGGAAATATTGTAGAAGATCTGTACATCAAAAACGATTTGAAGAATATAAAAATCGATAACAAATTTGTGGAAAAATGTTTATTGTCCTATAAATAAAAATTGCTGATATATGAGCACATAAAATTATTACATTGTTAAAATGAACAAAATTTTAATCTTTTAGAAAATGCCCATCATTCACTGTGTACCTCGATCCACTGTACCCCAACTTCCCCTACGGTAAATATACAGTAAAGAAATGTCAACGAGCTCTCACGAACAAACTTAAAAAGCGTTACAAACTGTACTGTGATTGTATTCACTGGGATAGTCAAAATTGTGTTAAACACTAATAAGGAAAATTACATGACGTGGATATTCTTAGTACCTGCAACATCAGCAACCTACCTTTAGTTGAAAGACATTATGATATTGCTACATCTACAAATCAAACTGGTGATGTTGTTAAGCAACTGCTGAAAGTTCTTGATAAGGAAAGTGAAACTTTCAGATACCTGATTCAGAATTTTTCCCCACAAACCTCCTGGGAGTTTCATGGGGCTTGACTAATCTGTAGGGTTTATTTTTTAAAAATTCCTTATTTTAAGAATTTTTTTTTTAAATTCTTAAAACAAGGAATTTTTTTCCTTGTTTTAAGAATTTTTTTTCTTAAATATTTTTTTTTCTTGTTTTAAGATTTTTTTTTAATTAATAAGAATTTTTTTCATTTCATTTATTTGTATATATATATGTATATGTATATATATATATATATATATATATATATATATATATATATATATATATATATATATATATATACATACATACATACATACATACATACATACATACATACATACATACATACATACATACATACATACATACATACATACATACATGCATACATACATACATACATGTATGTATATATATATATATATATATATATATATATATATATATATACATACATACATACATACATACATACATACATACATACATACATACATACATACATGTATGTATGTATATATATATATATATATATATATATATATATATATATATATATATATATACATGTTTGTATATATATATATATATATATATATATATATATATATATGTTTGTATATATATATATATATATATATATATATATATATACATATATATCCAGTTTTAGTCTTATTCTTCTTAGTGCTTATTAAGTGCTTAACTTTTGTATCTAAAAACACATTCCTTATTTAATTATTAAATGATTTTAATATACTATTGTACCTAACCCTAACCAAGCAAAAAACAAATTTTTTAAAAAAACAATTTTTTGCTGACCTCGTTTTCATCTTTTATGGTGAAACTTTTGTAAAAATGGTTTTATGTTTGCCAAATCTGATGCCAATCTGCAGCAGTTTAAGGTCGGCAATTTATTGCCCATTTTAGTTATAATAATTCTAAGGGTTGTTTATGCATACATACTCACCTGCATTAGCTTTGGGTGGCAGTGGGCTAAGAACTACCAACTTGAGTATTGCATAATGTAAAAGTGTGTCAATTTCTTCAGTCAAGCTTACTCTCGCTGAGTCAACTGTGACAGAAGACTTTAATACAGATATTTTGCCATCAATCTGAATTAAACAATAATAAAAAAAAGCATGCAAACAATGTTAAAAAACAGAGAAAATTTATAGGACAACCCATTAAGAAATTGCAGTTTTGAAAAAATAACTACTCACTTTAGAAACGATTTGTGAATTTGGAACACTGTTAGACTTTTTCCAATAAAAATATAAAAACAACAATGAAAAAAAAAATCTTACCATGGTCACATTAGAAAAACATGGATATTTTTATAAAACTGTTGCAATTCTATCAACTCTGTTAACTGGACATTTATTTACCCAGGTATTTTTTTGAGTAAACTTAGCATCCAATTTCTAATAACTTTGTTCTGGTGCATTTTAACTGATCATGTTATAAAAATAAGGATAAAAAAAATGTAAAAAAACACAAAATTAATTATTAATATTAAATTTACTAATTGAAAAGTAATGCTTTCTTTACTTACTTTACATTGCGTATATTTGGAAATTTGCAATTGCTAAAAAGAAAACACACATATATCATGTGTTTGTATGTATAAAACATACACATGCTTTTCATGGATATTTAGAAATAGTGCTAGAATAGATCTATAGAAAAATTAGCAATAATAATACTAAAATAGCAATAATATTATAAACAATAACAATAAGTAATAATGATATAAATAATAGTAAAATAATGTTATAATAATATTTATATTACATATAATCACACCAAAAGCAATAATAATAATAATAATCCACAATGAGCCCAACATTTTACAAACAGTATCTCTCAAAAAAAAGGCATATAGACGAGTTTTAATAGTAGAGTTTACCCGCTGGGAACTCGGCTAGCAAATAGCTAGGTATAATCATTACGATAAAGACAGCGATTTGGCCACGAGGATCGCTAGCTTTTTTAAAGATGTTAAAGACATTTGCAAAAAATAAAATAAGAAAAAAAAAATCGCTTTAAAATTGCTATGGAGCTAGCTAGTCGCTAGCTAGTCGCTTGCTCATTTCACACCGGGTAGTGATTTAAATTGAATATATAAAAAAAATGATTCCATGAATAAAATATGGCAAATTATTCCACTAACTGAACAATGATTTAGGATATATAATTATGGGTTACTAAAAGATAGAAGAACTTCTTATAGAAGTAAAGAAAATACAGATTAAGAGAGGTAGGGTAACTTGTGTATGACTTCAGACAAATAGACAATTTAAAATATGTACAAGAGCATGCAATTTAATAATTTTGGATAGAAAGAAAAGGATATTAGAATTAGAATGATATTTTGAAGGTATTTTATTTTAAATGTCTTGTTTTTAGATTAGATATTCTTAAAAACATTTTGGTTGAGTAGTTTATAGCGTATTTCACTTAAATTATAAGTATATATATTAATACAAACAACAAGGCATACTACAAACAAGGAGGTGAATCCATTCTTTAAGAGTTTAAAAAATTATTTACCATTTATCGATACCTTCTTTAAAAAAAAGGGCTTAAAAAGTGTTCTTAAATCAAAAAAAAATAACTAAAGTCATCAAAAATTAACCCTATAAACAGAAAACTCTTTTGATTTTTAGCATAGAAATATAGAAATATAGATGTTTTACATAAGCATGTAACATGCTTATGTAAAAGCGACCCTAAAATAAGGGTTTTGGAAACTCTCAAGATATTGAGTGTTTTACTATTTATTTTAAATCATAGCTTTTAAATTTCTTTCTGTTTGTTAAATTGTCTTTTAACAATTGCATCAGCTACTCTAAAAAGTAAGAAGTTTTAGAAGTAATCATAACAAAACTTAAATTGTTCAAAAGATCGGTGTTGTATCAAACGAAGTCCCTAAACACTAATGTGTAAAATCTTTAAACTGGTTTTTGTTATACATTTTAATATTAAAGACAAAGTTTAAAAATTTGCATAATTTATGCATTTGTCTCTATCAAAGTACTTTCGTTTGCTGCGCTTAACTCAAACTAATTAAATCAGCAAAAACAAAGTGGATAAATACGTAAACTAGGCAAAGTGGACCATCATTGGGTCACCGATAAAAATACAAAAGATTAATTTTAGAGTTAATGGCCGATGGGATGGTTGTCAATTGTTGTTTCTTTCTTGGACCATTTTGGGTATCTACTTATATTTCACTTTGCTAACGATAATGATCACTTTATATGTGCATCTTTATTTTACATATAAAAAAAATTAAAAGCTGTCAAAAATTTATATTTAAAAAGAATAACACTAAAAATTAACAACTAACTTGTTTTATTTTTTTAAATATATTTAATTAGAACTCGAACCTTCAACCAAATAATAATTAGGCAACGCGCAAGACAAACTTTGCGTTGTGAAAAAAACAAGCTTTCTATATAACAGTCACTCAATTTTCTGTTAAAATTGTCGAAACTGCTTATTAATAATAATAAAAAACCAACAACAAAAAGCAAGTTTTAAGAGCTTTTATATTACGAGAACTTATCGTGGGAAATCCATATTTGTCTCATTGAAACAGAAACATCATCTGTAAGAGTGTATAATTGTATAAATCAAAAGTAAAAAGTAATGAGTTGTATAAAACAATTTCTTGATTATAAGTTGTAGAAACTGCTTTACTTTGGTCTTGTTTATTTTTCGTACGCTAATTATATGCGCATACGCGAAGCTAATTTAATAAAAACACATAGCTTACAAAACCACGAATTTAAAGCAATTAATTAGATTGAGCGGAAGATCACTTTGTTGTAATGAATTACATGATTGTCCTAAATATATCAAATCTTCGTTTGAAGCACTAATACTTATGTATAAATATAAAAACAAATTGTTGCCAAAAGTATTTTCTGATATTCTTACATCAGCATTTACTCAAAAGTACAATCTTTGATCAAATACTAGCCACAATTATCGTTCTGGACAATTAAAATCACAGGCAGGGGTGTAGAGTCGTAAAAAAAAAAGAACCGGCTCTGACTCCAATTGTTGAACTTTTCCGACTTCAAAGCAAATTTTTTGAAAAATTCTTTGAATTCTTTAAAAAATATTACGCGGTAATTTAAATTTTTTTGCCAAATATATGAAAAGTTTTTTGAAGGTTAAATATTTTGTAAATGCTCGTGCAATACTGAGAGGTTTTACTATTGGAGTCGGAGTCGCGATTTTGTTTAGCGACTTTTACTCCGCTAAAAATGTCGCAAATCCGACTTCGCGACTCCGACTCCACAGCCTTGGTTACAGGTGTCAAATTTTTCAATTATGAGGCATTATAGAAAGTCCGTCAAATAGAATTGCATCTTCTTAATTCCTGACATATTGCAACTGCTATAACTCATACATATTTGTATACTTCTATATCTTTCATATATTAACTGTATATATTTGACATGTTAAAACTTGTTTATCTTAGATTTATTTGATTAAAATGGTGATGAGTCTTAATTGATCCCAAATGAAAAAAGTTTGATAAGTGATTTTCTACTATAATTTTTAATTGCTCTATTCTTTTAAGAACTTTGAGCACTCTATTTTGCAGAAAACATTTAAAATTATTCGTATATATATAAATATATATATATATATATATATATATATATATATATATATATATATATATATATATATATATATATATATATATATATATATATATATATATATATATATAAAGATAACGGTCTATACAATATTAGATTTAGTTGTTGTAATAATATTAAAATATTGCGTAACGTTCATGCAAAAATTGAACGTGCGGATTGACATTTTGCGTTTTATATTTGTAAACTGTAATGCACTTCTACGCAGACTCTAAAAAATAACAACACAAAATAAGTATATACATTATTCTTAGCATCCCAAGTATTGCCTCTTTGGTGGCAACGCTCTTAAAAATCCTACTCAATTAATGCCTTAACTCCCTGGAATGAAGATAGTTTAAAGCTTCATTAGCTAGGGGAAAATGTTGTGTTTCAAAATGTGCAGCACTCTCGCAAAATGCTAGATCCGCCTATCTATATAATTGAGTTTATTTTATTATCTTGATAACAAGGTTTGGTTTACAAGTGGCTTTTTATAGTTCTCGTGTTTATTTGCAAAAACTATTTATTTGTTTCAATTACTTCTATCATTAAGATTCAAATTTATCGTTTATAATAAATTTTTTTTTATATTTAAAAGCAGTTATTGATATTTTTTAATACTAAATACTTTTTTAGTTATCTATATACAAATGTCTATAAGGTTATCTAAAAATTAGCAGCTAGTATAGTCAATATATAATTTAAAGGTGAAATTTATTAACATAAAATAAGGGTTTCAGTTGTTAACAGGCTCAGACCTTTTCTTTCCTATTTAGTTTATGGTTATTAACTTGTAAAATTTTAAAAACATTTGTTTTTTGTTTACCTTTATAAACTTTTAGAATAAAAAAACAAACACCGTCCAAATTCGGAAATTACCCGTTGGAAAATGAGTTTGCGACTAGCTAGCTTTATAGCGATTTTCTAGCGATTTTTTTTTCTTATTTTATTATTTCCTAATGTCTTTAACATCTTTAAAAATTCGATTTTTAGTGTTGAGTCTATTATAATTATGAGGATAATCAAACCTTAAACATTGCGATTTTGTAGCAATGTGTCGCTAGCTACATATCGTAGCTTTGTAGCAAGCTAAAAAATATCTACAAATCTATAGCTGGTTGATAGCTACATATCACATTTTTTTAGACAACGACTTTATTACGATATGACGCTAGCTACAATAGCCAGTGGGTCTTTAGCTTATTAAGGTGGTTGTCCTCTTAACTAAATGTCTGTCTTTATCTTTACAAATATCGATAGCTTTTCGCTAACTTAAAAAAGCTAGCGATCCTCGTGGCCAAATTGCTGTCTTTATCGTTACGATTATGGCTAACTATTCGCAAGCCGATTTCCCACCGGGTAGTTGGTATGCTGGAAGTGTACATAAAAAAAGATCTCGACTATTAACTAGCTTTTTAGCTCATTCGATTTGAAAGCTTCTTAACATGTATAAAAATAGATAAACCTTTTTATGGAAATCTATAAAATAATAAAAACTTGAGTTTTTTGAATTGCATTTTACTAATTAAAAAATGTTCCTAGTAGTGCTTACTTTTGTATTGGAATCAAATTATAGGCACATATTCCAAGTAGTGCTTACTTTTCTATTGGAATCATGGGCACAAATTTTTTTGAACTTTTATTTCTTAAAAAACAATTATTTCAAAAGTAAAAAAAATTAAAATTTAACAAAAAAAAATAATAATAAATTCGTGGCCTAAAATACAATTCTAAGAATAGGTAAGTAATAAATTATATTTATATAATTTAAACTGCATTTCAACTTTTTTTTTAATTATTAGACACAAACATAATACATTACTTAGCTTGCATTTCACAGCATAGACATTCCAGTTGTAATATAAGAAACAGAAATAATATCAAAACAATTTTTGTATGACTAATCCTACAAGATTATGTTTTTTTTTTGTTTTGTTTTTTTAGATTCAGAGTTAATGTCAATCATGTTCTTTCAAAATTATAGGAGCAGGATTATTTTGGCGAAAATTAATTTGTTTCCGCTGTCTGATATAAGGTTATAGGTATGAAATGTCGAAAACATTGACGTTATTTCTGCGTCATTTTCCAGACATTTATTTATTCAGCCTCGTTTTCCACTTTAGTTACCCACAAATCTTTTTCCTTTTAGAGAAAATAATTTGTGAATTTTGTGAATACATGAAATTTCATTTGTATTAGGATTGATGCTAGAAGATCACTTTGTTTTATTTAACTTTATTAACATATGAAAAAACAGTCTACTTAAGGTTTGCTGAAACTAACCGCTCACGTGAAATATGGGGACTGGAGTGTTCTTTATAAAACTAAATTTGGATATGTCGGTTTTTAAACCTTCTAAAAGAAATCTTTCCTATATTTTTTAAACCGTTGTTGAACCAATGGTCTACCTTATCTCTTCTGCTAGGATCATAAACCATGTCAAGATTCCTCATAATGCCTCAAAATTTCATAGGAAAATTTACCCCTATAATATATATTTATTGTATTTAGCAGCCGTAGCGCAGTGGTTAGCGCGTTTGCCTCAGAAACTAGAGATCCATGGTTCAACGCCACCTTGGGGCAAGTTTAATAAACATCAGTAAGGAAGGAGGCGTGAACTTAGTTTCAAATGCTCTTCCGCGGTGCTCTGTGATAAGACCGTAAGGACTTCTTGGGGCACCAAAAAAATAGTTGCAGTTAATTAAATATATATATATATATATATATATATATATATATATATATATATATATATATATATATATATATATATATATATATATATATATATATATATATATATATATATATATATATATATATATAAAAGGAGAACTGACAATAGAAGTTATAAATGTTTTGCATGTGGATATTTTTATTAAAAAAAGGTTAGTATGTAGTGGTAGGTCTTAACTTGTTATGGTATAGTGCATTACATTCATCGTAATTTAAAAATCCAAGTACTTTTGAAATATAACAATTTTAGGAATACAATTTCAAACAGCTTGCAAGATTAGTCAATAGACGGCATTATGTTAGTTAGTATTGCGAACTTAGATGTGTTTTTTGCAAACTTTTATAAGACTTTGGTCTTATAAAAATTTGGTTTTAATCTGTCTCTCTCTCTCTCTCTCCTAATATATATATATATATATATATATATATATATATATATATATATATATATATATATATATATATATATATATATATATATATATATATATATATATATATATATATATATAAATATATATAAATATATATAAATATATAAATATATAAATATATATAAATATATATATATATATATATACATATATATATATATATATATATATATATATATATATATATATATATATATATATATATATATATAAATATATATAAATATATAAATATATAAATATATATAAATATATATATATATACATATATATATATATATATATATATATATACATATATATATATATATATATATATATATATATATATATATATATATACATATATATATATATATATATATATATATATATATATATATATATATATATATATATATATATATATATATATAAATATAACTTAAACCTTTAACAAATAACTTTGAAAAAAAATAAAACTAAATTAATTAGCTCTAGATAATTGATCCTAACAAAATTCAAGCCTCATTTGAATATATATATATATATATATATATATATATATATATATATATATATATATATATATATATATATATATATATATATATATATATATATATATATATATATATAAATATAACTTAAACTTTATACAAACAACTTTGAAAAAAAATAAAGCTAAATTAATTAGCTCTAGATAATTGATCCTAACAAAATTCAAGCCTCATTTGAATATATATATATATATATATATATATATATATATATATATATATATATATATATATATAAATATAACTTAAACTTTATACAAACAACTTTGAAAAAAAATAAAGCTAAATTAATTAGCTCTAGTTAATTGATCCCAACAAAATTCAAGTCTCATTTGAACAAAAATTTGCAAAATATTATGTTTAAAAATATGTCTTATTTAAAAATGTGTCATAGGTCCTATTGTAATTTAGGCTAAATTAGTATTTAGTTTTAGTCAACTAAGTTTTATTTATAGACATTTAGATCTTGTGTTTGTTAGGCAGTTAAACTTTTAATTTTTTTTGAATGAGCAGGTAATCATAATATTTATTTTTTTTATAAATATTTACATTCCTTATCCTTAAAGTTTAATCCTTGAACTAGAAATATAAAGTAAATAAAAGTTTAGAAAATAAAACTGTTTGTTGGCTATAAATCTATTATGTGCATAATGTAACTTCTTGTATATGGGTAAAAACACTGAAACAAAAAAGGTAATTGACTGTGTTTATTTTGTTGACGCACTAATGCATTGTCATTGGTTAGAGAGGTGAGAACTTCCAGGTTAAAAGCTATTCCACGGTACTCTGTGATTAGACCGTTATGACGTCTTGGAGCATCTAAATAACCAATTTAAAAAAATATGTACAAGCATAGTGTACACATATAAGATCTAATATACTATACACATGTTCGGTATGAAACATTCACATAATCACATGTTCCGATCAGAATATGCTAGTGACCAAAATTGATAACTCGAAATCGACAAAATTGAGGAATTTTTAATCAAAGTCTGCACTTATATCTTGGTAATTTTGTTTTTGAAAATGATAAATTGGATGCAGAAGATATAACCAATTTAAAAGATAGTTTAAAGATCTTTATCAGTAAGTTTACAAAATCAAAGCACAAAAGAATTTTTTCAAGATAGACTAAAAAAAAAAGAAAACATCAGTTTGAAGAAATCATTTTTGTTCATGAAAACAAAGTAGGCAAAAATTAAAGAACTAGCTTAGTAACCTGCAGTAGCGCTGTACAAGCCATACAGAAAAAGTGATTGAGAAGAAAAGTAGGATTAAAGTAAATCATCAAATTAAGATGAGTTCTGCAGTGAGTGCATGCACTCAGCCTTAAAGTTCTATGAGACCTGTCAGATAACCAGTACTAACTAATTAGAAACAGTTAACTAATACACATAGGTGATATTTATCCAGCTCTATTTTTATTATTCAAAGAAAAGTATTTTTTGGTGTTTGAGAACTTCCTAACATGGAGCAAACTCCAAACATTTTATGTTTATAGTTATGTCAAATAATGATGCTTTGGAAAAAATTGCGATGATTGGAGGCTGGGAAGAAAAAAGCCTAAATTTCATCCCCCCTCCTCCATTCCAAGCGTGAGAACAACAAGTTAATAAAATATTTTTTCTACTATTCTCAACTAGACTTAAATTCATCAATAAATTTTAAGCTGCATAGTTTTGTCTCTCAGCATTTAAAAACTATAACCATATAAAGTTTAAACTCCTCTCAATTTGAGAAGATTACCTGTAAGGAGTACTTTAAACACAGGGAATTTACTAAACCATTTTCTTGCAATTATTTGCAGTAATGGGCATTTAAAACTTTAAAAGAGTTTGTAAACATTATTAAAAACACCAATTTCTGAAGCTTTTTATTTAAAAGTGTGAGGAAGATCTTATTTATTTATTTATTGGATCTAAAATTAAATAAACTTTAGTTTTAAAAGTGATAAGTAAAATTACTCAGGGTGAATTAATCATAAATATATATGATTGATGTGTGATTAAATGCACATATAATGAACAAGATAACTTTAACCAAAATAATTGTGCAGTAAGAATTTTAATCTAAACTTGTTAAGATATGAAGAAGAGAAGCAAAAAGCTAAAAAAAAATCTCTAAATTTTCTCCTCATTTATTATAATCAGATAACTTGGTATTACTGAACAATCAAATGTTTTGTGAATTTGTTGGTCAACATTGATCTCTGGAGTGATTGAAGCAATGGAAAGCAACAAAGTTTAGGCAATTTTTTATTAAATAGTGGTTTTATTGTACATTTTTTAAAAACAAATCTACACGCATTTCATTTATCATTCAATAGCCGTTAGAGTTTAAATACTGAGTGAGTATTTTCACTTGTCTCTTATAATATACTCTTTGAGTATGCTCAGCTCAAGCTCGTCATTTGCTTCTATATTATTTTAAAACCACAACAAATTTTTAAGCCAATACATTTAAAAGTTAAAACAGCAAAGGTAATTTTTGCATTTGCTATTGAAATCCTCCTCTAAATGTGACTGAAATTTGTTCAAAATGCCACAAATCCTGTGAAATTATCATGCAAATGGTTGAAAACTTAGTTACACTAAATTAACTATAGAGTATAGAGAACTATAGAGTATAGGTGGCTTGTACTAAAACTTAGAAAACACGATAATTTAATTAAAACAAATAATAACAATACTTATATTTGTGAAACCTTTAAAGAAAAGATTGCACGAAAAGCTTCTTTGTTGAACTCTGTCAAAGTTTAATTAAAATTTTTTAAAGAATTTCAATAAAGCTTTTTTGAAAGAATACTAAATCTAACAAGTATACTGATTTTAAAAGACGACATTTAAAATGAATCATAAAATTCTTTTTGTGTATATATGTAATGGAATAAAATCAAATTTATTTCGTTAGTATATAAATTTTACAATACTCTCTCATAATTTTCATGCAATTATAAATATAAAATAAATTAAGTAATGACAAGAACTAAAACAAGACTAAAGTCTTATCTCCAGCCTCCTGATGGTCCGCTGATACGCATTTTTACTACAGTATTCCACGTGAAATAAAAATAAATTATTAACAAAGTGAATAAAAATAAAAAAAGCCATATACACTATGATCTCATAATAAGTATAGAACATACTATTAGTATTGTAATATAATAATTAATTTACTTCATTTTGGTTTCAATATGGCATCAATTATTTTAAGTTTGATTATTATAATTATTAATAATATTTTCAGACATACTAAAATATGTTGGCGTCAGTTAAATCAAATAAATACTGTTTAAGTGTTGCTTTAAAAGTTTTGTTTAGAAAGAGTTTTATTTAATTTATGATGTCGGTTGTCTTGGAGATTTTATTTTCAATGGGCATAATGTGATTAATCCGATTAAAAATTTCTTCAAAAAATTATTATTAGAACTTTTATTAAATTTACACTTTTTATATTAATGATCCGCTGAGGAAGTCAAAGTGGTAAGATGGACACAGGAAGTGGTAAGATGGACACAGGAAGTGGTAAGATATCAGAGTTAGATGGTTTAGAAAATATAATAAATTTGGTTTCGATGATGTTTAAAGAAAGTTTATTAGATTTAAACCACTCATTATGGCGTTGCAGCTTGTGATTAACAGTATAAAATATTTTTTTAATATTGGAATGTGAAAAGAAAATATTTTTATCATCTGCAAAGAGATTAAATTAAAAGTGTTTATAGTTAAGAAGATACCAATTATATATAAACACACCAGATACCAATTACAGATAAAAACATCAGTTGCTAAAGACAAATTGATGATTATTGAAAGAGACAATTCAATAATATCAAATTCTAATTTCAAATCATTAGTGCTAATATTGTCATGGTCTCTCAAGACTTTTTTTTAATTTTTAGTTTATTTAAATCAATTTGAAATTCATCAGATAACATTTCAGACACATAACGACGTAAGAAAATTCAGAGGTTTAACATTAAGTTACTTGGTTTCCCTTGGTTACCCACTATGTATTGATGTCCACTATATATTAGATGTCACTATTAAAAAAAACAACTAAAAATAAAAAAAAAAACATTGCTTACTTAAGATACTAATGTCTTTTTAAATTCGTTAAACACCATAAAATAGCTATACAAATTTTGTACATTCAAGTGGAATGCTTAAATTTTTTTTTTTGGATTATTCAAACAAAATAAGCAAAAAATGTTATAGTATTACAAATTATATAATACTTATAAATCTTCACCCGCCATCACTTATACTAGCAAATCATCTTTGTTTTCTGGTTTTTCTACTATAGTGTTAATTAAAAAAATAGGTAGTTAAGGAGCTATTTCTTAGGTTTAAAAATCTCAACAAAAATAAAGAAAGGTGCAGGCATTGCAAAAGGTCAAAATGATATCAGTGCGGAGATCAAGGATACAACAGCTGAGCCAACATATCTAATGTGTACAAAGCAGTATAAACAATTATACTTCAGAAGAATTCTCAATCTATTTACGTGCCACGCATGGCTCATAACATTAACCTTGCCGGTGTTCAGTGTAGAAATCAACAAATAAGAGACATGTTTTAAGCTATGTAAAAGACGACAAATAGGTTTTCTTTCCTATGGCTTTTAGAATCTAATAGTAAATTGAGTGAAAAAAAAAAGTTTATTTACCTAGCCTGGAGGAGAAATACATAACTTTGGCGCAAATCTATTTGAACGATGAAATGAAAAGAAACTTATTTATTGTCATCTGGATAGTCTCAAGCGCGCTAATAAAACTTCTCACTTCAATAGAGCTAAATGAGATCTATCAGAAATGTCTACAGTCTCTCTTCATATCGATATGCATTTTGCCACGTAATTTTCAGTATGCAATTGTTCAGTAAGCTTGGTCTAGTCAAAATAGCGCTAAGATCTACAATGACTCAAAACCAGCTTGTCAGTCTCCTAGTTATATCTATTAAGCATGATCCAGAAAAAACTCTCTGCTACAACAAAATTGTTGCAAATTTTGCTAAAAGTAAAGCCTGGAAAGTTAACTTCCAATGAAGCAGACTGTAGATAGCTATTACGCTTAAGGTTTACAGTTATCGCAATATAGTAATGTTCCGTTACTCGTCTGTTTGTGTATATTATTAAATTTAAATATTTTTGTTTAATTTTTCTTAAATTTTAGTTTTTCTTCAACGACTATAGGTTCTCTAGGCCTTTCAGAGATGAATTCAATTAAAAAAAAATGTATATATATATATATATATATATATATATATATATATATATATATATATATATATATATATATATATATATATATATATATATATATATATATATATATATATATATATATATGTGTGTGTGTATATATATATATATATATATATATATATATATATATATATATATATATATACATATATATATACATATATATACATTTTTTTTTATTGAATTCACCTCTGAAAGGCCTAGAGAACTTATTGTAGTTGAAGAAAAACTAAAATTTAAGAAAAAATAAACAAAAATATTTAAATTTAAAAATATACACAAACAGACGAGTAACGGAACATTACTATATTGCGATAACTGTAAACCTTTAGTTTAATATTTAGAAATTAGTTTATTTAAAAAAATAATTTTTTTGCTTAAAAGCCTTTTAATTAAGTAGCCTTTTCTTTAATATTGATATTATTAGTAATTTACTTAAAATATATAAAAGAAGAGAATATAAACTGATATAGAAAATATTAATAAAATCTCCATTTTTAAAAGAGTTTTACAAACAAATATGTTTTTAGAAAACAAAGATATTCTCTGGTTTTCGTTTTAAAAACATATTATTTTGAATTTTAAATGTTCAAAAAAGAAATAATTTTATTTAATTGTATTACAATTAGCCAAAACGAGCTTTGCAAATTTTTTTGCTAGCAAAAAGTTCGATAATTGCATCAAAGTCTTATTTCCATTGCAAGAGGCATTCCAATAGCCAGTCTTCCCAAATTAGAAAATCGATCGTGACACATCGTTGATTGTGAAATATTTTTAACTCTTGTAAGCGTGCTGAAAGAGCATTTTGCAAATTTTAGAATATTTATTTTGATCACATTTGCTAACCCAAATCCAAACCATTTAGAGCAATTCATTTTTAACCAACTTTCATGATTAAAAAGTTAATGTATTACTATCACTACTCTACTACCGCCTTCTACATATAAAAAGAAAAATATCATGGGTAAATATTCTTAGTTTTAATTCTACCCAGTAAGCACGGTACCTAAAAAAGACGTCTTTTAAACGTTTAAAAGACTTTTCAAATATTGTAGAAACGTTAAAAACGCTCCAAACTCAATATAAAAAATCAAAAATCAATATAAAAATCAAATATTAATGTAAAAATGTAGTATAAAGGAATATATGTAATACTGTTAGAATGTTTCCATATATACTTGACTAGTTTTTTGTATATATATATGTATATATATATATATATATATATATATATATATATATATATATATATATATATATATATATATATATATATATATATATATATATATATATATATATATATATATATATATATATATGTATATATATATATATATTTTATATATATATATATATATATATATATATATATATATATATAATACCACGAGACCACGAGAGTGGCGGTTGTAACATTTGACACTCTTTAAGCTATTAAAAATGAACCGTAAATGGAAGACTTGAAACTTTCCAGAAATATGAAATAATATCATATAACTTTTTTTCATGAAGGTTTTTAAACCCTTTTGAGAGAGATTACGCATGTTTTTAGAATGAATTGTTTTCTTGTTCTTTCGAAAAGTCTTTTTGTATTGTTTGGAAAACAAACATAAAAGCTTTATTCCACTTAGCTGTTAGCATCGTTCCACTTAGCTGTGAGTTTCCGAATTGTTTCCTGTGTTAATTTGTGGAATCTATTGATAGAGTTATTACTTATTTGTCATATCGATGGTTAAGAGCACAAAGGAAATACGTCCACTAACCATCGTTTTGAGAAATCTGAATTTGAAAGTTGGAAAACATACAATAATTCATAATATTTATTTATGGTCATGATTTTTAACCAAATGCATTCCTCAATTAATTCTGTCTTGTTTTTTACTATTTTATTTTCATTTCTTTTACATACTTTAATACCTAATTTGTTTAATGTTTACCTAATGTTTAATGTTGGACATACTCCCTTTGTGCTCTTAATCATCGATATGTGGTAAAAAAAATATTTCTGTAGGGTTTAGGTAATTAGTTATCAGAAATGTTGGAAAATGGTGATATTGTATTTTTTGATACCACTTTCAACTTTATGAATTATCTTATTATTATAATCATCTAATTAAAAGAGTTAAAATAATTACATAATTATAATACTCGACGATATTAAAACTAATAGTTACACGATTTATAAAATCGAAAGTGGCGTTGTAAAATAAGAAATCTAGTAAACCAAACCTAATAAACGTTTGTTTATCTATTAGAGGTTAAAACCTCTAATAAATAGGTTTAACCCTATGCTGAAGAAGAGTATCAGCTGAGCGTTTGACGTAGTAACTGCATGACGTAGTAACTGCAACTTATAGCTTATGTTGAAGTCTTGTGCATATGTAAATGCTTTTATTTGTGATTTAAGGTAGTATTTGCTTAAAATGTTTTTCAAGTAGATTAAAATGGGACGACTGAATAAGCACGAATTTCATTAGTGCGAACTAGAATGAGTGCGAATGGTGAAGTGTGAACTGACGTAAGTGCGAAGTTGCATAAGTGCGAACAAGTGCAAACTGAAATAAGCGCGCTAAAAAAAATTGCAATAATTTTTCTATTCAAGTTCTTGAATTTTTTAAGAATTTGGCATAAGTGCGAATAAACATTAGTGCGAGAGATAGTGCATAGACATTATGCAGATACATATGAACTACCAAGCCCTTTTAATGGGTTGTATTTGTTCTGAAACTTAGGTTTATTACAGAAACCCCTTTAAAATTTGAAAGTTTCTTTTATTTTTACGAAAAATTGAAAAAAACACACTTGACGGGTTTCTGAAATAAACGATTCAATAACATAAGTTAGTGGTTAGTGATTCCAAATCTGTATTATTAATGCTAAGATATTCTTTTTTTTTTTTTTAAATTCATGAGTCTAATATAAAAATACAAACTCCTCCGCCAAGAAATTTTTTTATTAGTTGATGGATTGATTAAGTATCCAATTTATGAAATCACCCATTGAAAGGTTTGACATTTATGTTTAAAGGCTTTTTAGAATTTCTAAAGTCACACGAGATTGATACAAAAGGTTGTCATGAGCAATCATACGGAATGTCTCAACATTGGAACAAGAATGGAAGATACAATTGTGTGCAAACAAAAGTTAAAAAACACTTTATCTTAAACTAGTCAGCAAATAATCTAGCAGTTTGAAAACTTTGTTTTGGACATTTTTCTAAATTTAGTGGGAGTGGCTTCAGCTGAGAGTTGTTCGAGTGATGTGAGTTTTATTAAATTCCTTGGAGACCTATATGTTTTTTTCATCAGCTACACAGGCCGTTATAAATTGTAGTGTGAAATTTTGAAAAGAGAAGGTAGCAACTGTTCATGTGTACCTAAAAAAAACAGTTCACCGTGTTGGTCTTGCAGAGCAGATAAACTAATCTTTCTCGACAACCATATATAAAATTCATTATAAAGTTAAAATCTACGAATCTCTCATAGACTGTGGACATTATTTCTTCTATTTTAGATTTAAGAGCGAAAATTGCAGCTCCCTTAGACTGTTAACATACAGCTTCCGTTCATCCTCTGAGCGGAGAAAAGTAGACTTAAAAGGTTAGAGTGTGTTTTACAAATTTATTTTTTAAATTTTTAATTTATTTTGTATTTTAAAGGTTCTCAATGAAAAGACTACTTGTTTTTTTGTTTTTTTAATTTTTTTTAGTTCTTATTACAATATACTATGGTATAAATATCGTTGTACATTAAATATCAGAACACGGAGACTCAAAGAGGATCGTAAGATCCTGTCTCTGAGAACCGTTTAACAATACAGTAAAAATAAAACCAGTTAAATAATTATAATAAATGACGTTTAAAAATAAAATTTAAATTTAATTAGATATTTCATGCAAAATTTCAAATAAAATTTAAATTTCAAATCAAATTTCCAATAAAATTTAAATTTAACCAGATATTTCAAAATATAAAATAACGTTTAACAACATAAAGAATATATATAAAACTAAATATTTCAAAATAAAACAATATATTCAGGAACCACACACTTTTTTAAAAGGTATAAACTCAAAAGAACTCAAAGATATTATCAATTGACAAGATAACTTTTTTCAACTTAATTTTAAAAGTAAGAAAACTCCAACTTTGGGAAAAATCAAAATTTTTCAAAACTATTTTGTTCCACAGAAGAGCTCCTCGATATGTTAAAAGAGATCTTCCAAAATTTGAATGAGAATAATGTTGATAAATAAGATTATCATTTCTTAAGTCATATTTGTTTTTTTGTTTTATTGCATATAAATTTTGAAAGGATATAGGGGTTAGGTTTATCTTATATTTGTACATAAATAAAAGAACATTAAAAACATTTTGCTGGTATATATTTAGAACATTCATTTCCAATAAAAGAGGTCTTAACCCACTGTTAAGCACGAATGCGCATAACAGCGTTCTCAACATTCTTTAGGTATTGTAAATATGTGTGGTGTATAATATAAATTGGAGATATGTAAATATAACTTTTTTTTAAATTTATAACAATGATTTTTTAATTTCTTTTTACTATTTTCTTTTGATTATAGATTAGTAACTAGTCTTAACATACTTGTAAATAATTGTATATAATTTTTTAAATGGCATAAAGTAATTGTATATTTAACTTTTAATGGTTGTACACGCTTGCTTATGAAAGCACGTTGGGGTGTAGTGATAAGGCAAGTATTTTCTTCTTTTAACCCCGGTCATGTAGATCTTATTTATATTACACGGCATTGTATTTTTTTTTTTTACTGACGAAATAAATAAAAAATAAAAAAAAAATAAAAAAAAAAAGATTTGTAAATTTTAAAAACAAGAATCTAAAGTATCTTAAGAAAACTTAAAGTATGAATGACCACTATAGTCAACTTTTTGTTTAATTGTTGTTAAGCCATTGCGAATCTTTAATTTGGAAACATAAGTCTTGACGAATAAGATCGCTGCGCAAAGAAACAGGTTGAGCGCCGTACTATAAGATAGATGGACCCAGACATAAAGTAATTACTAATTATTTTGTTTTTATTTATTTATAGCTATTATTATTGTTAATGTTTATTTATAGCTATTATTATTGTAAGAACTACTTATAAAAAAATAAGTGACGAATAATACAAAATGAGTAACGACAGAGAATACGTATCTACATATATTGGAGAGCTAGATGAAATGTAAATTTGTGACGATAAAACAGACAACTGTGTTAATTTTCAATAAATATAATAAGCTCAAGTATTATAGTATTTATTTCTCAAGTATTATAGTATTTAAAATAGTGATGGCATGCCAATCCTAAGTCCCAAGGTATTCTCAGGTCAATACTATTTATGACAACCAACTTTTTTTTTTCGCGGGATGCTCATTTTCCTACACTTTTGATTGGTTGTCATATTTCGAATGAGGTATCTATGACAGCAAAAACCAACAAGATTTTTAAATTGTAAAATTGATTCTATTCACTATTATTTCTTATTTACTTTTGAAAAGTGTTTGTAGAAATTATAAAATAATTATAAAATGGAGTATTATAGATGGAAATAGAGCAGACGGCATAGGCTGGGGGTCAGTAGATTTCACAGAAATAAAAAGAATTGATAAAAGTTTTGTTATTCATTGGAGTTTATAAATTAAAAAACGAAGAAACGTTGGAGCTATTTAGTGATAGTATATCAATTCACGAGCATATTTGCGAGTCATTAGATTTGATAATGCCGCTGAGCTACAATGCTATGCATCTATTTTCTAATTTCCTAACTGTTGTAGGTAAATAAAAATCCAAATAACTGTTGTAGGTAAATAAATTAACATAATTAATAAACTAATTGCTTTAACTAATTCTAAAAACCTTTAATTTTTTTTTTATTGTTTTTTTTGTTTTCAGTAAAACATCATATTGTCCAAAAAAAGGAAAGGTAATTACTTTGTTTACTACAAGCCTTATAGCAAACCTGCTGTCACATATTTTTGATATTTTGTTTGTTTTTATTATTTTAACATTTTAATTTACAAATGTTTTCAAAAACTTACTTTACTCTATCAACCTTTTAGTTTTTATTCCGTATCTAAAAAAATTTAATCAAATCTTTATATAAATACACGCAATATCATTAACTGATGGGAAATAGATTTAAAATTTTTTTTTTATTAGTAAATGAATTTGTGTGCATATATGTATTTAAAGGAGTATATAAAAAAAGAGTATAGAATCCATGTAATAAAAAATATCAACGACCTGGAAAAAATTCAAAAGCCAGCAACAAAGCAATGCTAATAATGCTAATACTTTTAGAAAATCAATGTTTTTTTTCAAAACCTTTTTCAAACAAATGCCATAACACAGAGAGAAACTGCAAAGATCACAAATCTGCAAAGATACCACACATGATGACAATCAAGTACGACAATTGACTTTGCAGGTTGTAGAACAACATCAAATTTTTTGTTGTGATTTTAAGATTTAATGAATATGTTCGGATTTTACTTGGGTTGGATAAATGTAATACTATTTTTACTTTAAATTACAAAATCGGAAATTTGTAGGTAAAGAAAAAGCGGCTTTTGATTTTTTTTTTTTGCTTCTACGTAATGATTTTCAGAAACGGTATTTTTGCATCAACCTTCTTTTTTAGAAAGAATTATTTGTTTCGATAATTTTAAAGCTATTTGATATATGTATAGTTGTGCTAAAAAAATAAAATTTCACACTGTCATCATACAGGTAATATCTGCGTAAAAACTTTTGTTCGTTGAGATTTTTAGCAACTTTATAATTTACTTTTTATTTTTTATATTCGGGCTCGATCAACTCTTAAATAAAAAATGCTTTATACTGTTGTCTTGGATCTTTCATTAGTTCAACTCGTGCTTCGAGTAAAAAGATTTTTTCATTAAACTCAATGTCGTGGTTATTGTTGATTCAAAATTAGAATCAACGCCAATTTCACCACCTAATTCTTTTGCATCAGCACTAGTTTCACAAAAGGACTTATCCGATCTTCATTTTGCATTGCAATAGAATATAAACAATGAAATATTTGGTAAAGTAAATCTTATTAATTAATGCTTTAAAAATATTTTTTATTTTACTTTTATTAATTTTGTACATAAAAAATATAAGTTAATATAAGGAGCAGTACGTTCGATAATAATCTTTGTTTATTGAATAGTTTTTTTTCTTATTTATATTGGTGCTGCACCAACCAATGTTTGGATAATTGAAATAAAAATAAATAAATGAGAATTATTTTAAGCATGGTTCCTCTACAAGAGGTTTTACTTTATCGTGTAAACCAATATTTTCAGAAACTTTTTTTTCAGTTAAGCATTTGTGAACATTTCAAATAATGTTTTCATGAAGAATTACTCCTACGAATTTCTTTGAACATTCTTATTTTACGATGTGATCATTAATAATAAGTTTTGGAAGTGTTGAAAAAACTTTAACAAATGTGTTGAAAAAACTTTATCTCTTTTTACAAATGTGATGAAAAAACTTAGTTTTAGTTAAATTTAGTTTATTTATTTATATTATTTTTATTTTATTTATTTATTTATATTATTTTTTATTTATTTATTTATATTACATGTTTAAGCATTCAGTTAGTTTAAAGACTCAATCGTAAACAATGTTTTTACATCACTATGGGAATAAAATAACTTCGTGCCATCATCAAATAAGATAGATATCTAAAATATTAGAAGCATTGCTTAAATCATTAACATATATTAAAAAGAAAAATGGTGCTAATATAAATCCTTGAGGAATTCTACATATATATATATATATATATATATATATATATATATATATATATATATATATATATATATATATATATATATATATATATATATATATATATATATATATATATATATATATATATATATATATATATATATATATATATATATATATATATATATATATATATACATTTCATATACATTTCACGTTTCACCGCGAACGGACGTGTTTTTAATTACAAAATAAAAATGGCGAAAAATTTTTCGGCTTCACAATTAAAAGAAATATTAGACATTCATGAGAACACAATGATGAAAATATTTAATGAAAAATTTGAAAGATTGGAAAAACAGATGGATAAGTTGAATGAAGACAATAAAATTCTTAAAACTGAAGTAAGCGAATTGAATAAAGCTGTCGAATTTATTAGCGAAAAATACGACAAAATAATAATTGAACAAGAAGGATTGAAGACTGATTGCGCAAAACCAGATAGAAACCTAGAAAAGAGTTTAACCATTAATTTGAGAGACAAATTGGCTGAGATTGAAGACCGAAGTAGGAGAAACAATTTAAGGATATCCGGTATAGAAGAATCAGTTGATGAAAGTTGGGACGATTGTGAAAGTAAAGTTCGTGAATTAATAAAAAAAAAACTTGATCTTCAAGGTGAATTCATTATTGATCGAGCTCATAGAGTTGGAAAAAATGATAAAAATAATACAATTAAAAAATGCAGAACTATCGTGGTCAAATTTTTAAATTTTAAGGACAAATCAACAGTGCTTGGTAAATATATAAAGACGAAACTTTGGAATCAAAGAATATATGTGAATGAAGATTTCAGCGAAAGGACAACCGAATTGCGAAAGAAATTGTTTACGGCTGCAAAAGATTTACGAATAAAAGGTAAATATGCAAAGGTTGTATATAATAAGTTAATAACGCGCGATTAAAAGAAATTCTTTTATTTTATGGTTTTCTAAAATGGTAAAATGGATTCCAATAATTTAAACGACTTTGAATTAAGTTATAATTTTTTCCGAACTGATGAGTTTTTATTTAATAACCAATCAGATCCGGACTTAAATTACTTTTGTGAAGCACATGCTTTACAAAGCAACTGCTCCTATTACTATGCCGACGAAATAAAAGAGTTTCTTAACTGTAGATATTTTAACACTTTTCATATTAATATAAGAAGCATATCAAAGAATTTTGAAAATTTCTATTTAAGCATGAAAGAATCTCTTAATATTTTTAGTTTAATTTGCATGTCTGAAACCTGGTGTAACTCTAATAACTCTAATTTGAATTCAAGTATTTTTTTACCAGGTTTCAATATAATTTCTTTGGATAGAAAAAATGGAAAGCGAGGCGGAGGTTTAATAGTTTATATTAGAGAATATTTGCAGTATATTATCAGGCCTGACATGAGCAATTCTGATGACGATAATGAGGTCTTAACAGTTGAAATCCAAACAAAAAAAAAAAACAAAAAATTTAATTATAAGTTTTTGTTATCGTCCACCTTCGGGCAGTATAGAAAATTTTAATTTATTTTTAAATGACACTTTAAAAAAAAGCATTTGTGAAAATAAATTATACTACTTAATAGGTGACATTAATTTAGATTGTTACCAATACCACACTAATTATGGCGTTAAAAAATTTTACAACGAGTTATTTGAACTCGGTGCTTTTCCCATAATTAACAAACCAACAAGAATAACTCCTACATTAAAAACCTTAATTGACAATATTATAACAACTGATGTTTTCAATAAATCTCTAAAAAAAGGCATCATTAAAAGTGACGTCTCGGACCACTTCCCTATTTTTTTCTCTATTCGACGCAGATATAATATCTCAACAAAAACAAACTTTTAAAAAACGTTTTTTTTCTAATGATAATTTAAAAACATTTAAAGAACAATTATCTTATCTTCATTGGAAACAAATAGATACCTGTGCTGACGCTAATTTAGTTTATAATACGTTTTTTAAAACGTTTTATGAAATATACGATGCTAATTTTCCAAAACAAATAGTAAATAAAAAAGCTAAAAGTTTAATGTCACCTTGGATCACAAAAGAACTAAAAAAATCCTCTAAAATTAAACAAAAATTATACGTAAAATATTTAAAGACAAAAACTGAACAAAATAAAGTTCTCTATAAAAAATACGCTAAAGAATTTGAAAGAGAGAAAAAAAAAGAAAAAAAAAATTACTATTCTAATTTGCTTGATAGAAATAATCTTAATTCGAAACGTACGTGGGAAATTCTAAGAGAACTCACTGGCATGCAGAAATTAAAAACGAGCTCATTGCCTAAAACTATTAAGATTAATGAAGAAACATCATTTGATCAAATTGCAATAGCTAACAAATTAAATGAATATTTTGTATCAGTTGGTCCTAATCTGGTCCAACAAATTCCTATCTTGAAAAACAAATTGAATAATTATGCTTTTCCAATAACTTCGTTCTTAAACTCCTTTGAGTTATCCTTTGAGGAATTTGAACTTTCTTTTAAAAAGCTTAAATCTAATAAATCAGTTGGTTGTGATGATATTTATTGCAATGTTATTATCGACTCGTATGGAGTCATTAAAGATATTCTATTTCAAATTTTCAAATGTTCAATAAAACAGGGTATTTTCCTCGACAATTTAAAAATAGCCAGAGTTTCACCAATATTTAAAGGGGGTAGTTCAACCAATGTTTCAAATTATCGCCCTATTTCGATTTTGCCTGTTTTTTCTAAAATTTTAGAAAGAATTTTATATAATATAATTTTCAATCATTTATCTTCAAATAATATACTGTATCAATATCAATACGGATTTAAAAAAAGTAATTCAACCGAACACGCTATATTCCAAACTATCCGCAATATTGCTGAATCTTTTGAAAAATCTCAATATACGTTAGGTGTTTTCATAGATTTATCGAAAGCCTTTGATACCATCGACCACAAAATCCTATTTAAAAAAATAGAGTATTATGGAATTAAAGGGAATATTTTAATGATTCTTAAAAGTTATTTAAGCAACCGTAAACAGTTTGTTTACAGTAATACAACTGTCTCTTCCAATTTATTAGATATAACATGTGGGGTCCCTCAAGGTTCTATACTAGGACCTCTTCTCTTTTTAATTTACATTAATGATCTCCCTAAAGCCTCAAATTTAATGACGGTCATGTTTGCCGACGATACAAATCTTTTTTTAGCTCATAACAACATAACAACATTATTCCAAAATATGAATATTGAATTAACAAAAGTTTCTGACTGGTTTAAAGTGAATAAGATGTCACTAAATGTTGAAAAAACTAAATGGATACTTTTTCATCAAACTTTAAAAAAAAAGGCTTTTACCTCCTGTGATGCCCTTACTTTTTATTGACAAAGTTCAAATAAAAAGAGAACAAACTACTAACTTTTTAGGAATAAATATTGATGAAAACCTTAGTTGGAAGTATCACATTGATTTATTGTGCAACAAAGTTGCTCGAAATATAGGAGTAATGTACAAGGCTAGAAATGCTTTAAATAAACACAGTTTAACACAATTATATTTCTCTTTAATTCATTCCCATATAAATTATGCAAATATGGCTTGGGGTAATACCAATAAATCTAAACTGCTACCTCTTTATCGTCAGCAGAAGCATTTTGCTCGGCTTATCAATTATAAAGATCGATTTGCTCATGCCAAACCATTATTATTTCAAATGAAAATTCTTAATATTTATCAGCTAAATATTTTTAATATACTTTGTTTTATGTTCAAGTGTAAAACCAACGAATCTCCAGTTTCTTTTCATAATCTATATACCTTAAAAGATAAAAATAAATATAACTTAAGAAATGATAATCAAATTCAGCAACCTTTATCTTTAACTAATTTTGGAAAGTCATGTATTTCATATCGAGGAGCTTTTCTATGGAACAAAATAGTTTTAAAAAATTTTGATTTTTCCCATGAATGGAATTATCTTTCATTCAAGAAAAAACTAAAAGAAATTGTTTTGTCTTTTGAAGACATTTTTTTATATTTTTAAATTCTTTTAAAAATGAATATGAAGTTTATTACATAAGGTAATATATAAATATTATATCTGATCCATAACTTATGTGTTTGTGAAAACAGTACTTTTTAAAATATTTTTGTATTTATATATAAGAGTATCAACAATTTCTTTATTCCAATTTTATTTATATATTATTACGAAATTTACGTCTCGCTAATTTTTAATACGACATTGTTTAGATTTTATACTTCATGTTAATTTAATGTACTTAATATTCACGAGCGGTTCTCGATGATAAGACCTGAAGGTCTTCTGCGAGTCTCCGCGTTCTTTCTTTTTTGTATATATTTTCTTTTATTGTATAACGATTTTTATCTCAACTATCTTATTGTATAACTATATTGAATATTCAAGAAAAGAACAAAAAAAAAAAAAATATATATATATATATATATTTCGTCATTATTAATATAAATTTGTACAACATTTTACCGTGAAATATATGACTGGAGCAAGTAGAAGACAATAGTCTTATCATCTTGCCCCATTTTTGTCGTTGACAAAATATAATAAAATATAAACCAAACAAAAATATAATAAAATATTTATAATACATGTGATTTTTTTTTTCTTTTTTTTTTCAATGAACTTCATTAAATAACCAAGCAAGTAATATAAAAGAATTTCAAGAAAAAGTGAAGAAAAAAAAATTTATTTGAAAAAAGAAAATTTTTAAAAATAAGAGATTGTTTCAGTAATGTTGATGTCTAGTAGCTGTTGCTTTACAACGCATTTAAAATGTTGGAATGAGTTTATCGTTTTTATTTTGTTTGTTAGAAATGAGTTCCACAATTGGGGTCCTCTACTGGATATTGAGAATTTAGATTGTCTTAAAGAGGTTTTCGGAATATAGTAGTTCTTGATAGAGTATTTTGTTTAATATTTGTGATTAATAAGGTGAAAATAGTAATGAAAAACTTCAGGGACCAGATTATTTTTGAGTTTAAACATGAACTGAAGTATGCAATATATATTTTGTTCATAAATATTTAGAACTCTCAGTTCCCTCATTAAATTTTTAGAATTGGCATTTTTATTTGCGTTTGTTAATATACGACACGCTTGTTTTTGTTTTTTATATATTAAATATAGTCTTGATTGGTAGGTACTAGCCCAGGCAATATTGCAGTAGTTAATATAGCTATATATATATGCAAAATAAAAACTTTTAAGGCATGCATTATTTAAAACATATCTGGTTTTATGCATAGTTCCGATGTTTTTAGATATTTTGTTTTTTAATATATTAATGTGGTCTTTCCAGCTAATATGTTCATCTAATAATACCCCGAGAAATTTAACTGAGAACGCTTGATTTAGTCTAACTTTGTCTAATAGAATATCTGGAAGTTTTAATGGTAGTTTGTCTGAATTGTAAGGTTTTGTAAAAAAGATGTAATTACTTTTCTCAATGTATACAGAAAGTTTGTTTGCTTTAAACCAATCGCTCAACTCTTCGAGCTCTTGATTTATTGTATTAAGAAGTGTAGTAATGTTAGAGTGGGTATAGAAAGCATGAGTGTCATCTGCAAAAAGGATGAAGTTCAATATACTGGAAAATAAAAATATGTCATTTATATAGATTAGGAAAAGCAGAGGTTCTAGAATAGACCCCTGGGGAACACCACATGTGATGATTTTAAGGGGAGTGTATGTTTTATTGAAAAATAAGGCTTGTTAACGGTTTTTTAGATAGCAACTGAACCATTTTAAATTTTTGTTTTGTATACGATAATTATGAAGTTTGTATAGAAGGACTTCGTGATTCACTGTATCGAAAGCCTTTGAAAGGTTGATAAATACTCCAAGGGTGTGTTTGTTTTTGTCAAAGCCACTTAAAATTTTGTTAACTAATTTTATTACAGCATGTTCAGTTGAGTGGCCTTTTTTAAATCCGTATTGGTCATTGTAGAGGATGATATGATTTTGAAGGTATGTAAAGAGTCTATTATACATTATGCGCTCCAATATTTTTGAAAAGCACGGGAGTATGGAGATGGGTCTATAGTTAGATAAAGTCGAGTCATCTCCGCTTTTAAATACTGGAACTACGCGTGCTAATTTTAGGCGGTCAGGAAAAACTCCATTTTTTAATGAGAGATTAAAGATATACATTAGGAGATACTCAATAACGTCATAAACATTTTCAACAACTTTAGAGTCTATGTCATCAAGACCAGGACTTTTTCTGGACTGTATGGTTTCAAAAGCATTCCAAAGCTCATCAGGACTCATACTCATCCATTGTGACGTCTACTTTTTTTAAGTATGATTTAAATAGTTTTTTACTTGGAATTATTTTATTCGCTAACGTTTTTCCAATGTTTATAAAATAATTGTTAAAGCTCTCAGCAATTTCTTTTTTATTACTGATAAATATGTTTTTATCATTAGTATTTAAACGTTTAGGCAGTGTATTACGATAGTTAATCTTTTTTTTCCTATTATTTCTTTTATAACATCCCATGTTTTTTTGTTATTTTCAATATTGTTTTGCATTAAATTAGAATAATAATTTTTTTTGCTTGTTTTTTTATTTTTTCAAATTAGTAGCTTTATTTTAGTAATATTAGTAGCTTTAAATTTTATATTTAATTACGCATGCCGCTCATTTGTTTTTTCTTTTCATGTTTTTCTCAGAAGAATGGATGACAAATAATTTTTAGAAAACATAAAATATTAAATACGATAATTAGAAAAAATTAACAAGTATACATTTTAATTAACTAAGTATAAATATTTGATCACAGTAACGGATAAAATGCAGCCCTTTAGATTTGCCACCCTGGACAAAAGTCCGGATTCTCCGGTACTAGAGCGGCCCTGGTTTACATTGGAGTTAGGATTAGGGTCAGAGATCAATCAGAGATAAATTGTTTTTTACTTAAAACAATTTTTCTGTTTAGTGTCAATAAAACCTTTACTATAAATATATAACTACATAATGAAAATTTAACTTAGAAAAAGAATTTATTCATAACCGAGTATAAAAAACGAATATTTGCATTTTTATTGTAATTTTTAAAAATTTACGATCAAATTAGAGTACTTTCTATAAATTTTCAGACCTAAATTTCGATATGATTCTAAATCAGCATAATGTGTTCTATCATAATCAATTGTAATAACAGGGGGGGGGGGGGGTGAGAAAATTAAGTAGCGCCATATTAAAAATCTTAGACATGTTATTATTAATAAAAAAGAGAAAGGTTTACCGATGTTTACCGAAGTTATTAATAAAAAAGAGAAAGGTTTACCGAAAATATTAATTTCATTTTCTTTGTTTTTTTCACAACCAAATGTAATCTCGTCAAATATAAAATTTATAAAAAAATTTTAATCAACCTTAATTAAATTTACATATATTTTTAAAAAATATATAAAATACTCACACAATTTTTGTCGCGACAGGCAATTTTATAGGATTTTATTATAAACCAAACTATATAAAACGTTTAATTAAAAGGGTTAAAATTTATTTTGGTGGGAGCTTGAAATATTTAAGCTCCTGATTATTCCATTTCGCCATACTTTAAAATATTTCAACACCCGGGGTTAATTTGTTTCGAAATAGATTAACCGGGGAGTTAAAATGTTTTCTCCGGGAGTTGTTTTTTAGGAGAGTTAATATGTTTCGCTACACCAGACTTTTTTAAATAAACAAGCTTCCAGTTGATAAACTAAATAGGTTCTCTTATCAAAAAAAAACTTTCATTATTCTAAATTAAAAAAATCAAAATCATTAAAAACAAATACATATTAATATTATTGCCGTTAGTTGTTATTGATAGTATTTATATTTATATTTATATTATTATCGTTAGTTGTTATTGATAGTATTGATTGTATTAATGCAATAAATATTAATGGAAATAGAAATTTTAGAAAATGCACATAAATTTATGCAGTAAAATTTCAAGAAATGTAAGAATATTGTAGAAAGCAAGAATTGGTTTTCTCTTTCATTCATTCTTGCATAAATGATGCATGGGTAGTTTTAATAAGAGTAAACTTAAACCTCTAAAAGGAATTAAATCAACTTTTTCCTTGTTTTTTATAATTTGTATTAGTTTAAAGGCAAAAATAAATATATTAATGAAAGTTCTTTCTTATATATTTTATTAAGAGCAATTATAAAATGTTTTTTTATTGCAGTTCTCGGTGGCGAGACTGCATAACCTTTTATAAGTCTTTTCTTTCTTTTCCATTTATAATAATTTATAATAACGGAAAAGATGTCGTTATTTTGTAATAACGTAATCTTTATATGTATTTTCAAGTTATGCTTTTATATTCTTATCGTATTAAGAATTTATATTGCAATAACGATTCTTTATGAGCTAAATCAGGCTTTTGTATACGTGACGTATGAATTTGTGCGTCAAAAACATTAATTAAATTTTAAAAAATGTATAATTTATAAATCAATTTATTATAAAGACCATCCAAAACATACGGTTTTGTTTAAAGTCAAGGAATGTTGTTATTTTTTCAGTTGTTCTTTAAGAAAGAGAAAAAAAACATTTTGTTTTTTTCTCTTAATTTAAAAAAAAAGTAATACTTATTTAAAAAAAAACTTCCTGTTATTAATAATAATAATATCTGATATAATATAAATAAAAGATATATTTCGGGATAGAAAAGCATTATCCCGGGATATCCTGCTGTCAACTTCACCCGTAATATCCTGCTATCGACTTCATGTTTTTGAGAAACCATTGTGCCGCATTCTGAAACAACTGATTGTAATTTTTTTTAAAGACTCGATTTAAATAATGATTCATAGTGCATAGGTAAATGTTTTAGGTTAATAAAACACATTACCAGAAAATATTTTTATTATTATTATTATAACATTTTTGTCATTCCATAATGAAAGTTTCTTTAAGTAAGTGATTATGTAGAATGAAGAAATTAGCTTTACCGCAACCCATAGGAAGGAAAGAGGGGGAATGGGGGCAATCGCCTAAGAGTTTATTAAAACAAATTTCTTTATTTCTATATATATTTAACTCACTATGCTGTTTAAGAAAGAAGAAAGTAAATTAGGACTAATAGGCAGACTGTTTAAAAATGATATGAAATCAAATAAAAATTTGCGCCCTTACCTTTCCACCTTTGCGCCCTTACCTTTCCACAAATCCTATAATTTAAAATCTCTCTCTTACTAGATGGTTAGGATCTACTAAACTACTAGACGGTCAGGATCTACTTAATTACTAGATGGTCAGGATCTACTAAATTACTAGATGGTCAGGATCTACTTAATTACTAGATGGTCAGGATCTACTAAATTACTAGATGGTCAGGATCTACTTAATTAAAAAAAAACAACGTAAAATTGCCCAAACTCCTCTTTACCGGATGACTGGATCCACCCACATCCCAAACCTTTAACTCTGTTAAAGGTTTGGGAGTTTTTTAAAGCTATTTTTGAAAAAACACTTCAATCATACCCTTGAACAAGTTTAAAATTTATGATGTAAAGTTTCTATCTACAAAATTTCTTGAAATAACAACAAAAAATTAAATGCTTTTATTTATAATATATATTATAAATTATTTTTATCAAATCTAAAAATTATTTATTATACCAAAGACTACAACTTTTATGTCAATAAACTTTATAACATGTTAAATATGTGAAACTTCATAGGAATTTTTATAAACTTCACTATAACTCTAAGCTAGTATTTGAATCAGAGGGGTCAAAAATTTCAAACATTTTCTTCCTTTGAATACATTAGTGAACAAGTCGAAATTTTATAACCATATGTATATTAATATGAACTGATATAAAAAAGAAAGTGTATTAGGATTAGTCCGCAGCCACGAGAGAGTCCAAAGTCCAATAGGGTCCAAGCCAAAAAGCTTTTAAAAAACAAAATTTTTAAAAAGTATTCACGGTGAAAAAATATTATAATATGCATGTATGTAAATTTATCAACAATAGGACTTTGTAATATTATTATGTAATAATATATATTTTATTACCAATTAAAAATCTCCCCATTTCCGCATTTTATCTGTATCCACAATAACATATGATGATATAAGTTGATGATTCACTGATATAATCAGATATAAAATTTAAAGTACAATATACTATAAAACGGGATGAATATGAACTATTTTTAATTTTTTTCTGATACTGCTACTGAGATATAGTTTTTTGATTTTTTAGTACTAAAGTATATATTCATCGATAAATTTTAAAATTCACACATTAATCTCTTAGCGTTCAATAACTATGGCCTTATAAAATTTGCAGCCCCCTCAAACTGAGAGGGGTTCAAACTTTTTATGGTCATAGTTTAAAAAAAAATTCATTTAACACTGTGTTTAATCAATAAAGACTCATCAGAAATGAATGATCAAACTAATAAAACTTCAATTTATACCAACAATTTTTTTTTTTCAATATTTTTTAAAAGAGGGGATCATTATTTTAGCTCACTTATTTTTATAGTTTTTTAGGAGAAACTTATTTTTGTGCTTGCATTTAGAAATTAATTCCGATTTTTTTTTTATTAAACATTCTTGGTTTGCATGTGTAATAATTTCAAATTTTTCTTGTAGGCATAGTATGCATTTTTTGGAAATATTGTTATATGCTGGTGTTGTTTTAAGGATGGACCAATTCATTATAAAATCATCACTATTTTTATCTTTTAATTCCCATATATATTTTGACAGTATGGTGTCTTTTGAATACTTTTTATTTTCAAATAATTGCTTATGATTAGCAAAACGTTTTTTCCATTCACCCTCTGTTATGCCAATATATTGTTTATCGGGTACATTCTTAGAGGAAACAACACATTTATATACCACATTTTTGGATAAACAACTTCCATTCAGACAATTGTTTTTTGTTTACAATTACAATTTTCTGTAGTTTTTTCATTTTGGATTTATTTTTTGTTTAACAAAGCATTATTGTGACCTTTTATAATTCTTTCCATATTTTTTGTGCAAATGTAGCTTTTAATTGTATTTCGATTAAAAATTTTATGTAATTTATTAGAGGGCGGGAAATGCTTATCGACTATTTTAAAAACCAAATTATATTTCTAGACCTATTTCGCTTTTTTGTATTCTTTTTTCAGGGTCAAATTTTAGTTCAAAATTTTCAAAACCACATTTTTTAAAGGCATCTTGAAATATTTGTTTAGAGGAATTGAAATCATTTTCCTTAGGTTTAGCCTGTTATTAATTGAAATCGGAATTTGTTTTAGAATTTGGGGTGAATGATTTGAGTTAATATTAATATACAATAATTCATCGTTTGGTTTTTGGTTTAGGAAGGTTAAATGTAACGTCAAGAAAGTTCACAATTTTATAAATTTATGTTTATTTCGACTTAAAGACCAATATTTTTAAAAATTTTTGTAATACCTTTTCTAATTTTATCGAGCTGTAGACCAGATTTTTTACACATTACTATTAAACCATTGTTGCGATAAAGGCCTATCTCATTTATATTAATTATTTTACTTAATAAATCTAAAATATATAGTCTAACAAATTCACAAACTTCTGCTCCATCATAACTGCCCATTGTTACGTCAAAGTACACTGGTAAAATTTAACACTAACTAGAATGCACAACAGGCACAAAGTTTGACAAAACTTTCATTTACTCAAAAACAACAAGTTATTTTTGAAATTTCAGTTACAACAGTTATTGTAAAGTGCAGATTTGAGCATCGAAATTACAGATTTTTAGTGTAGTATGTCTATATCAAACACGAATGAGGCACAATGGCACATAATGAGCACAAGTTAGCAGTAAAAATTGTCACACATAATAAAATTTGCAGGTACAAAAATGAGCACCCCTTATTTAATATTTTATTATTTGGAATGAAACTAAGATAAAATTAAAGTGTATTTTTGATAATAAAAAAATTAATATGCGTACCACTGTTTTTGGTATTAACAAAATGGTAATAAACTTCTAGACTTTCACAACATTTCTACGTTCAAGAGTTGATTGGTTTTTACATACTATTATTTGAGAGCTGAGCAGAGATTAGTGAGAACCATGCCCATTTTTTCAGAACACAAAAATGTTTCAAGACATTTTTCCGAGTACAAAACTTAATTAACTTGGCCGAGATACAATTTCCAATTCTTTCCTGAGTTTTTCATTAGATTTTTGACATGCTAGACTAACATTCTGTAACGTACTCGTTTCTATGTTATTAAATTAACATTATGTTTAAGAAAAAGGTTATTGTTTTAATGTATAATTTTTATCTAAAGTAGGAGAAAATAAATTTAAGGGGCTCGGAAAGTTTTGCTGGGCAAGGAGGGGGGAGGGGCTTTTTTATCGCTACGCTGCTGATTTGGATGAATCAATAAAAAAGTATTATTGTATAATTAATATCATTAACCTCCATTTCCCTATTAACAACTTTTAAATTATATTTTTTATGAAGACACTCGGTGTAGTTTATACACTCGGTGTAAATTATTCGAGTTCTTTTATTTAGAATCAGCATGATTTTGTCAGCGTATCATGTCTAAACAAGAGTTTTAGATGCTATAAATGTTTTTGCTACAAATTTTTATGTTTAAAAAAACTTTTCTCCTTTTAATATAATTTTAAAAACTTTTTTAAAAATCCTAATTGTGAATCTAAAGAACACGATTTTTGAGTCTTCAGATGTCTGCTCAACAGCGCTCAATTCTAAACTTGTACACATGCACGTATGCGCGTGTATTAATTTCTAATAATATATTTAAACCAATAATACATTTGTTATAAAAATACGCTAATAGTTAAGATTAGGAAAAAACTTCATTGGATCCAATTTATATTCATTGGATCCAATATATATTCCAGTTATTGCTATAAACAAGAATATTGCTGCTAAAAGAAGCGGACATTCTTCTCGTTTAAATCGTTGAACTGTTGGTCTTTTTTAGATAACTTTAAAGGAGAAAAACTACCGTTGAATAGATTTATACCGGAAAAATATCTTTTTGAAAACATCCAAAAAAAGACCCAAAGGTTGATTGTAAATCATCTTATTGACCATATTATTGAAAACTTTTTGTTCACTGTTTGTATTCCAACTAGGTTTTGCACAAAGAGCTGTGTGGATCTGATTCTTTCTTTGGTAACTGAATATGAGTAATTAAAGAAAGTTCTTGAAACCAGAAGACAAGAAAGAATTGAAAAACAGAAATCTACATTTTTTAAATTTAAACTTGACTTTTAATTAAAAGTCTGTTTGATATATCACACACAGACAGCCCATTTGAGAAAGTAACGTTCAATTTTCCTGGAATCTTTTTTTCAGTTTCATAGTTTAGTTTAATCTAACTGGCGACTTGCAACCCATATTGTATGTGAGTAAATACCTTTATTGCCAATTGGTAATCATGGAATGTACCCAATATGATTAAATCTCAATATTTTTCTTTTCTGTCGTGTAATTCTATACAAACATAATCAAAAAAAGTTGTATTTTAACAAAACTTTTTTTACTGTTAAAAGATTTTTTTCCAATTTTTTTGTTACTAATATAACAGTGTCAATACAAAAGAGAACAAAATAGATAATTATTTCTGAACAAAATAGATATTTATTTATTTATTTCTGAGCAAAATAGATATATCAATAAGATTTTTTATTTTAAACGGACTTTATAACTTTTAAATGGACTTTTTTATTTTTTAAATGGACTTTATATGTTCGATTGACTCTAACGTATGCTTACGTTTTTCAAATAACATTCAAATAACAAATAATCCTAAAATAACAGTCTAAGTCTTACACTTCATATATTTCATATATTTTTGCGCTTATACTTACTTGTAATTTGTTTTTGGAAGCAATTAAGTTTTTTTTTAATTCTTATTTAAAGTTTGTGTAGCACTTTGTTCCATTACATTAACATATTGTTGTTTGCATCTTTTAACTACTATTGGTTATCAGCCATTTCTATTTTTCTGTCAACTGTTTCTTATAATACCACGTTAAACTTCTAAATATCTGATGTTTCACATTTAACAAAGAAGTCACGACATCATCAGTTTAAATGACATCGTCAGTTTAAGTTACTAAAAGTAAAGTAAATCAAGCTAAAATCAAAAATTTCATAAATACTGAAAACTAAAACTTTATCTCACATCTAATTAAATAATAGACTTTTTAACAAACCTCTCACTTTAGGCATAATCTTCACAGCGTGAACTCGAACAATCGCTGAACAAGCAAACCTAATTAGACCCTATTCACCTGGACGAAGTCGGCGCAGCTAACGAATGCTCAAAATGTGTTCAATTATGGCGAACGACCATTAAATTTTAATTATAATTTACAACTTACTTTTGATCATTAAAATTTCGATTATTTTTTGAAGATTTATGGTGTTTGAATAGTAAAGGTAAAAAAACAAGTCTTTTTATTTGTGGAAGACAATTTTTTTATTTAAAATTTAAAAAAAAAATTATATGGCGTAAGAAATTATTCAAGAGGAAAAAAATGTTGCATGCTATGGCTATTGATTGCCAAATGCCGTCACGTCAAAAATCAAGGCGCAAAACCAAGAAAATTTATTAATATTTTTCATATATGCTTGCATTTTTAACTTGATCAGTATAAATATATATATATATATATATATATATATATATATATATATATATATATATATATATATATATATATATATATATATATATATATATATATATATATATATATATATATATATATATATATATATATATAAACTATAATAAACAAAAAGGAGATAAAACCAAATGAATAATGTTACTTTAAAATACGTTGTTGAGGTTTATAAACATGTAAAAACGGTTTAACAACTTTTTACTTACTTTTATTTATTTAAACACATAAATAAAGAGATAATAAGCACAAGACTCTACAAAAATATAAATAATAACATTTAATACAATCAATATAAAAATATTTGATATTTAATAAAATTGAGTATAAAGTTTATGCATAATTCAGTTTGATATTATTTTGATTAGTAGCTAAATAGCTAATCCTTAATCACTTTTGCATAGTATATAACAATTTCTAAGTTGAATATAAAAGTACTAAAGATAAAGACAAAAGTTTTTTTTTTTTAAATATTATTTTACCAAATATTTAATAATGATAAAATTTTTTTTAACATTTACTAATCTATAAGTAATGTGAAAAATTTTAAAAATATAGCATGTTTTCTATGACATATTGTTTATTTTGCAAAAACTAAGTTTGTATCGTTATTAGTTATCATTGCGTATTTTTTTCGTTAAGGGTTTAGTAAGAGTTTTATTAAGAAGTAATTAAATAATTTTAATTGGGTAAAATAAACAAAACATTAATTCAGACTTTTAAAAGGAAATGTCACAAAAGTTGTTTATTGAAATAAAGCGTTCTTTCATCAGCACATTCCAACGTCGCAAAATGTTTAGAAAAAAAAAAGTGAATTAAATCTTTTTTGTTTTTTATCAAAAGAAAATGTAATCCCAAAAGAAGTTAGATCCGATTTGGGTTTACACCGTATTAAGGTAAAAAACCTCGTTTGTAATTTACACCCTTAAAATTGAAAATCTACGGCTTTGATTAACAATGCCTAAAAAGTACATTTTATACTTTGTCATTCAATCCGCTACTATTTGACTAATTCTCAATAATTTAAATAATGTTTAGATAAATACATTTTCTTTAAAGCCAATAAATTCCTTTTGTTTTTTGGTAATGATAATAATAGAGTACATTGACTTCTAATAATTCTATTAAGTATATGAAGTTGCTTGAAAATAATTAAAAGTAAAAGTTTTAACGTTAGAGATAACGTTAACGTTAACGTTAAGTTTTAACGTTAACGATAACGTTAACGTTAACGTTAAGTTTTAACGTTAAGCTAAGAAAACCTCTACGAGTCTGCAAACCTATGGACATACTGTGTTTTTGGCTTTATTTAATCAACTCTACTAATTAAACAAAACGTTTTTTAACTACTCTACTTTTTTACAACTAAAAATATGCTTTTTAGATAACTGGTTGCGCATGAAGCATCTTCATGAAGGACCGTAAAAGTTGAAATGATAGTTCATACTTTTTTTTTATTCATTATCTGTTGTCAAGCACACAAAAAAAGTAAGAATTTTTTATTGCTATATATATATATATATATATATATATATATATATATATATATATATATATATATATATATATATACATATATATATATATATATATATATATATATATATATATATATATATATATATATATATATATATATATATATATATATATATATATATATATATATACATATATGTGTGTGTGTGTGTGTGTGTGTGTGTGTGTGTGTGTGTGCACCATATTCTCAATTGTGTATCTCACATTTAACAAAGATGAGCTTCGACACGAAAGAATTAATACTATAAAGATAAATATGTTCTTCTAAATATAAATTAAAACAAAGATAATACAATATTTATACATTTATCAACTAAACTTTATGCAATTTTTTTATAAGTAATTTACAATAAAGTCAATTAAGTTTAAATTTAAAAAAAAAGCGAAAAATGTTATTCAATACTTCTTGTAGTCGGGATAATAATACGTCACATGTTATACATGTATTTCTTGCACTTAATGGATGTGATGTTAGTTTTGCTATCAAATAATGTTGGAACTTTTTGCCATTTCACTTTTTTCCCGGGTATCAAGACAAATCAAAACCATGTTCAATAACAACCTTCATGTCAATATTAATAGCGAGCTTCAGATTAGAAATTGATAACATTCCTAATATCGGTATTCCGTATCACCTATCAAGTATAACCAGAGACGGTTCTACGAGTAAAATGAGGAAAGGAAGGGGGGGGGGAATTCCACGAAGTTTGCAGTTGCGCATAAATAGAAGAATTTTCAGCGTGCTTGTTTTGCTTTTTTTTTTTTTTTTTTTTTGCTGTTTTTAGGAAAAGATGTGATAGTATTTTTCACTAATGGTTCTTGAATAGCTGTTGTAATTGCTGCTGCTTTTTTATTATAAGGGGAATGTTTTCAGGAGCAAATGTAAGCATTTACAAATTGTTTGATGAATTTCTCGAAGAATTCGTCTTTCTTTTGTACACAACATTTTTACTCCAGTCTGAATTTTATTTTTTGCGCAATAAGATAAAAGGATTATTGGCAGATAGGGGGCAATCGCCCCTATCTATGGATCACCCCTCCTCCCTATGGATCCGCTCTCGAGTTTCACGCCCTGATTGAGAAAACTGATCTAACATCCAAATTATGGTATTATCTTTAGATAAAAAATTTTAGATTTTTAGCGAGTGGCACCGATTGCATAAGATTTGTCTGTTTAGTAAAGATAAGGATTGTTTATAAACCTTATCTTCTACTTATCTTCCTCTTCAGAAGTCGTCGCTATTGTTATACAAGTGAGTTTTTCATTACTCCATTACTAAGAAATTTTATATTTGCACAATTTTTATTTTAGCACATTAGAAGAACTAATGGTACATACAAAAGCATTTCACTCTTCGATGTAACAAACAAAACTGTTAGCAAATTACTGTGATTTGTTATATTTTTATGGGCGTTGTTTAGTATTCCCAAAACCTTCTGGAAAATAGAGAAATTTAGAAAAGAGTGGAACTCCCAATCCATATTTTAGTAATAATTTTTTATAAAATTATTACCAAAATATGGATTAAAAAACATATAAAAAGTAATATATTTTTTTAATGGGTTAGAAACACAGTTATTAAATATGAAGTCTAAAGATAAATAAACAAAAAGGTAATCATATATCAATTTGACTTCTGCTCATAGATTTGAGGGTAAAAGCAAGGTTAAAACAGTCTAATTTACTCGTATTTAACAGTTTGTTTTTTTTATATTTTTTTACTTATTATAACTATATTTTTTTTATTAATAATTAGCAACTTTGTCAAAACTTAATTTTTTTTTTTTCCAATTAATTTCAAAGTACCATAAATTAATCAATATGCCATCATATCAGATGGCTTCAACAATCATGTTATACAGACCACAGAGATTTAGCAGAGAGTTTATACATATTATTTTATATATTAGTATATATAAAATTTTTTTAATATATTAATATATATAAAAAATTTTTATATATTATTATATATAAAATTTTTTTATATATTAATATATATAAAATTTTTTTATATATTAATATATATAAAATTTTTTTATATATTAATATATAAAATATTCTTAAATACTGTTGCAGTTAAGGTGTTTTTAAATGTTTTACTTTTATCTTTATATAAATAATATAATATTTTCTAAACGTTTTATTGTTGTGTTTTTGTCTCATACCTACAATTAACTCAATTTCTATTTATCAGTTTTAAACAAAGTTTTGGCAATCAGGCATTTTTATAAATAGATGCAACATGGTAAAACAAAAAACGCTGTATGTTTTAAGATAAAACCGTTGCAACGGCAAAAAAAGGTTGGTTTGACCACAACAAATGCCTTTTTATTTTTTTAAGCTTGTTAAGGTACTCCAAAAAAACCTAACAATCTAGTCAAAGATCACAGCGGAAGAGTATTTAAAAATAAAATAATAAAATAACAAGGTTCATGCCTTTCTTACCGATGTTACACTTAGCAACAATATTTATAGATTAAGAACCATTTTCAGACTGTTATACAGGTATTGCAGATATCTGTAAGTATCGATAGTTGTCATGACAACATAATAAAAATTTTATTTAAAAATTTTTTTTAATAGTCAACTTCATAACTTTAAACAAGTAATAGTGTCAATTTTATGAATAAGAATATTTTCAAGTTTTGAATGGGCAATACTAACTTAATTCTGACAAACCCTTAAACTGAATTTTCTTTTGGATTTACGTATTGTTAACTTTTTTTATTAAACTTATATATTGTTGTTGTTTGGATTATGTGTTAAAACTGATATAAGTTTTAAAAAAATTTTGACCGATTAAACTAATAAATTTGGAATAAACATATTACTTTGAGTAATTATTTTCTTCTTTTACACAACCTCTTAAATAAACGTTTCCCTACTTATTTCCGCTTAAAGGGAGTTTATTTAAAACAACTTGTAATATAAATGTACAAAATGTTATTAAAAATTAATTTGACTTCCTTTTTTTAAATCCTCTCTCAAATAAACCCATGTTCTAAAAATTGAACTTGTTAATAAAGCCCTGAACACTTTTTCAAAGTAAAGTAATACAGTATATCTATTGGCCAAACAAAAAATAACTTTGTGACGCAAAAAAAAAGTTGTAAAAAATATTGTAGTAGGGGAAAGCGGGGCAACATGGAGAACGTTTTGAAAGCCCTGAGTTATTGCAAAACTATCAGTCGTGAAGCAATAATACTTTCTCAGTATGTTTATGTTATTCAAATGCTTTAATGCCTGCATGAATTTTCAGTTTGCAAATATAACAACTTGAAATAAATATTAAAATAAACAGTTCATAAATTTGTCATCTGGTCACGTGGCCGGGGCAAGATGACTTTTATGCAGTTTTTACCTTCAATTTTATAAAGTTTTAAAAACCACTAACTAAAGTCACCAAAAAAAAACCATAAATTGCAAAAAACTACTTCTAAAGAAATTAAACTTGAAGGACACCATCCATTATGAGAAACCGAAATTGAGGATTTTATTTTTAAGCGCAAAAAGTAAACTTATGCGTAAAAAATTGCGTTAATAATATTTCAAAAAACCAATTGGTGTTTTAAAATATAAGATACAAATACAGTTTTGTTTTTTACCCAATTTTAAGATTTTTTGTTGAGTTGTTATATGAAAACCCATCTTGCTCCATTCGCCATGTTGCCCCGCTTTCCCCTAACAATGTCGATTTTTCTCATTTCTTTTTTATTTGATTTTTTTTTTGTAGTAGTACCACGCTTAATATGTTTCTTTGCGCAGCGGCCTTCTTCTTCAAGGTTCGTGTTTCTGAGTTATAGAGTTGAGATAGTAACGTAACCACAATAAAAATGCAAAAAAAAAAGTAGCCTCCTCGGCTGCAAAAAGAAGCCGCTCGGTCTTTGGGAGATAAATAATATTAAAAAAGTCTCATTTCATTGTTTTTTAATACCTAACCTGGTTTTATAAGATATTAATTAAATTTGTATTTTTTTTTTCTTTTGACTTAAAGGGTAAATGAATGAATAATGTTTACATATGTACTGTTTAATGACATCATAAAATAATTTGGTTTGATTATTAATCCCACAATAGCATGCGATAAATAATTCGATTGCTTCAGTGTAATCTATAAATAACAACATTTTAAATACCATTTTTTTACTCTCTAATATTTGACCTACTCAGATCAAAATATGAGGGGGAAAAAGTAGTTAGTACGCTGCAGTTATGTTAGTGTCGTTAAACGCATACTTCTCGATATTGTTAGATTTGACTTGTGCATCACATATTAAAAAAAAAAAAAGTTATGGTTTTGTTAAAAAACTTTACTAAAAGTTGTGACAATGACGTAGCAATGGCGCAGCCAACTACTGTTATTAATATATTTTTAATTTAAACATAATAAACCGGATAAACAATTTTAACAAATATTTTATTAAGTATTTACTAAATATTTTAAAATCAGTTAAATGTTTTATTGAGAATATTGACATAAGTATAAATGTATAAATGTTTTGAGTTTGCTCCATGCCTGGAAAACCTCAAACATCAAAAAATGCTGTATCCACACCAGTATTTCCAAGGTGCTTTTTTGTAGCAGCTGCCTAATTTGTTTATACTTCAGCCCCAAGTTTGCGGTAATTATGCAGCTATTGTATATTAAAATTTTTTAAATAAAATATATATTTTAGAAAAAATTTCTTCAATTCTTTTATTACTTTTTTTTCAATCAATCAATATATATTTCGTCAATGAACAAAAAAGAAAAGAAAATTTTACAATGTACTTGTAAAATAAAAATAAAATAAAATATATTTTTTAAATTCTGACAGGAGCAAGCAGAAGACAATACATCTTATCATCTTGCCCCTTTGATAGTAAAATAGTTAACTTTATTTACATGATTAAGTTCGTAAAATCTATAATTATAAAATTAGTTTATTATAAAATTACATATTTTTGAGTTAAACATACATATTCGTATTAGTAAATACATAAAAATACGACTTAAAAATACAAAAAAATATTTTTATTGGTTAGATTTAACAAATATTGTTTCACAGTTTTTTCAAATGCTTTAATTGAGGCTATAGATTTTATGTCATTATTCAGGATTGAGTTCCACAGACGTAGACCCCGACAAGTAATAGAGTAGTATCTATTTCCGAAAAAAAAACTTTAACTTAATTTTGATTTGCGCGGTAAATTAATCCAATACCTTGTTTGGCGAAATAGAACAAAATAGACGAACTAAGACACAGTCATTAAGTCACAATTTTATTGTGACTTAATGACATTAAGTTAACATAAAGTCACAATAAAGTTAACATAAAGTCACAATAAATTTGTTAAATAGATTGCTGAACAAATTAAAAAGAAAAAATATTTTAAGCTTACCAAAACTATAACAATTATCTAATTAACCAATCTAATTATCTAATTAAACAATTGTGGCTGCGACTAACCAAAGACATTGGCTATCACATGACTCTAGATTGGAATAAAGATTTGTTTATCATCTTACTCGTTGTCTCACACTTGAAGAAAAGAATCTTTTGGTTTGTATTAAATGTAAGCAAAATTAAAAATAAAATAAATAACAATAAAAACCTATTATAAGAAAGTTAACCAATAACAAAAACAAAAACTAAATTAAAGTATCTACGGAAGAGAATGCAAAACGCCGGATGGCCTATATAAAGTGCTCATCAGTATTTATTTAATACTTTAACCTAATTTACCCGTTGTCGTGCATTATTTACGGACATGTTTTTGAAAAGCTATTATTTCTTAGATATTTGTCAGATTGAGCTTTTTATAGATATATCGAACGGAGAAGATTTTTTTAAGCGAAGCTTTTACAATCTATATTATATTATTTTAAGATTAAGTATGATAAGATAAAGTTATTTTTTGTTTATATATTGAAGCTTTTTTTTTAAAAGAGTATATTATTGTTTTTTGAATAGTTTTATATATGTTTTATATACTTATTAAAATACATATTTTATATACTTATTAAAATACATATTTTATATACTTATTAAAATACATATTTTATATACTTATTAAAATATATATTTTGTTTATTTTTATATTTTACATTTTAATATTTCATGTTAACAAGCTAAGTCTCGTTTTCACGAAACGTTTTTTAATTTTCAAAAGTTTTTTTCTTAATTTTGTTGCGGTCACTTTAAAAAAAAAATTAATTTTGAAAACTGGATAATTTCTGTGGAAGTTTGTGTAAAGCTATTAAAAATTGAATTCGAACAATTTCAACATGTTCTTGTTAAAATCGTTGGACAAAATTACTTTATATAACTTATTTATTAGAGTTACACTCGCTTTTAATTGGTAATAAATATTTGAGCAGACTTTGCAGACACTGTGTTTACTATTACTGTACATTGATATTGTGTCTACTATTACTGTTAAATAGAAAGTAGAATGTGAAATATGCAAGTATGGAGATTCTTGTATGTTTCACATTTCACTTTCTTTTTTACAGTAAAAGTAGACACAGACAATGTGTTTACTATTACTGTAAATTGATATTGTGTCTACTATTACAGTGAAATAGAAAGTGAAATGTGAAATATACAAGTATGGTGATCTGCAAAACCTGCTCAAATAGTACGCTACTGTTATGGTAATTTTAGAACTAGTTTGTAATGATATGAAAGGGTGAAGCAATCAAAATGAATACTGTTACTGTGATAAGTCACATGTGATAAGTCACATTTGATAGGTCACATGTGATAGGTCACATGTGATAGGTCACATGTGATAGGTCACATGTGATAGATCACATGTCAACTGCTATGATAGGACACATGTCAACTGTGAAGACTCAGATAACATTATCAAAATATTTCAATTGTTGCAAGTGACTAATGAGTAATAGAAATTTGGCCTACAATTAAATTTGGTAACAATTGCAAAATTTTATTTAACTTTCAGTTAAATTCGAATTATAAATTGTACTACATTTTTCATCTATATGAACCTATTTCTCTGGTTCGTATTTTGGAATTAAAGATTTCAGAGAGGTTTGGAACCGCTATAAAACTAATTAAAAAAAAAAAGAAAAGAATATTCTTTTTGACTGAAGTGGCCCCTCAACTTTGAAAATATGAATTCAAGAAGAAAAAAAAAATTAAAAATAGATTTTAAGCAAACTCTTTAAAACAAAGCTTGACAAATACGAAATGACTGAAACATGAAGCTTGACAGATACGAAATGACTGAAATATGCGAATTGAACATGATCTAGACTCATCTGCTGAAGAAATTGACTTACCCTTAGTTTTAGAGACAGCACCAATTAATAACGAGATTTTCTTCTACTACCAATAACGAGATTGTCTATCCTGAGTTAGAGTAACTCTGGTTACTCTAACTCAGGATAGCTCCAGATCAAAATCTTCTGACATTCAAGCAGAACTGAAAAAATATTTTTTATCTCCAAAAGAAACTTTTATCTCAACCGGTAGCAAAAAAATAATATGTTACAGTGGTGGAAGAGTATAGAATAATAATATCCAAAGCTAACATCCATTTTCAGGAAAATGTATTATCAGCTTTTTCAGAAATAGTCTTTTCGGCAGCTGGTCAAGTTGTCATTTGGACTCGAACCAATCTTAAAACAACAATGTGGAAAAGCTTGTATAATTTACACAGAACTATCCTAAAGGGAAAAAAAAAGTTATAATTATATGACAAAGTTTAAGACTATGTAATATTTTCTGTTATTTGTTAAAGATCAATGTAGTTGCATTCTGTAAATATTATCAAATGGGTGTTATTTTATAAATGTATGGATTTTTAAGTCCTTAATCTTTAAATCAAAAATTCTTTGTTTTGATAATTAAATCCTTTGTCTTGATCATTAAATTTCTAGTCTTGAGAAAAGTAAAGATTAAAAAAAATATATATATAAATAAAATATTAACCTCATTCTTAATCAAATAGAAGCATAACTTGGAAATATATTCTTTTTAAAAGAGATATAAATACTAATGCATAGAAAACTTCCCAAATCGAAATTAAAAATAATAAATCAAAATATTTCCAAATTAAAATTAAAAATATTTAAGTTGATGCATTTGAAAATTACCTAGCAACTGTCATTCTAATTTTTTCTTGCTATTTTAATTAATTACTGTATATTTTATTGATTGTATATCAGTAGCCAATTAAAATAAAATATAAATAGCAATTTAAGCTCTGAAAACAAAGAAGCAAGCAAAAATAAGGTAATTACTGTCATGAATAAGCACCCACTCTCCAGTAAATGTTTTGCAAAAAAAAATTTCTTTTATCATATTTTTTTTTCATATAATGGATGTTTTTTTTATAAGTTGAAATATGGTATTGGGAATAACATAAATGCAGAATTTCATCCATTAATCTCAAATTAGCACCATACTCATTTATAAAAAAAGAAATTTTAAATAAACATCTCCAGCCCTTTATTCAAACATTTAGGGTATAATACATTTAAATATGTTATACCCTAAATTTTAAATAAATTTATTACACCTTAACAAGGATATAAAATATTAAAAAAAGTCGTCCTAGAAGTAAAACAGTATGACCAAAGTAATATGCCTAAATAACCTTAGATGTAACTGTAGGAAGCCAATACTAAATTGAATATTGATAGTTAGGGTGAAACAAAGTATCTCGAAGTTTGCTAACATAATCGTAAAATTTTGAAAAAAAAATTAAATGTTTAAATTATTTAAATTTGTTTTTTTTTCATTAACAATCTGCTAGATCAAGCCAAAAACTCTATTAAACTTTATGCTAATGACAGTAAAATAGTAAACATTATAAAAAAGCCTAATGATTCAATAAGCCTTGCCAAATAGTATAAATAATATTAACTCATTGGTATCTATTTGGCTTACAAAATTAAATTATAAAAAATGCAAGGTCATGCATATAGAAAAAAACAACAACTAAATGCCACATTTTTAATTTCTTATATCGATTGCAATTATAATTATACATTCTGACGCTGAACATGACTTGAAAATTATGGATCAATCCAATCTAAAATGGTATTCAAAGTTTGACTCTGTTACTAGTAAACCAAACACAATGTTCAATATCATAAAAAGAACAGTTAAAAACCAAAATGTAAACACAGTAAAAAGTCAGTCATGGTCTCCATTACTATAATAAAACATAGTCAAAACTGAGAAGATCTAAATAAGGGCAACCAAACTATACCTTCAATTAAAAAACTTTAATTGTAGGTATATCTTTTTGTTATGAAGCAAGGTTAGATATTATGAAATTAACAACACTCGAAGAACATGGACTACATAGAGATTTTATTCACTATTATAAAATTAATTATGGCCATTATAAAATAAATTGGATTAGAAATCAGCATCAAAATACATCAAAAAAAGGTCCGCAGTTACAACAACACAGTTACAATAACAGAAACTTAAACTAACAAAACTTATTTGCAGGAATACATTCAGATACTTTTTTTACAAAAATCAGATTGTTAAGTCATGTAACAATTTACAACGGAACAAAATATAAATAAATAAAAAATAAGGCAAATACAATGGATTCTTGAAAAAACTTTTATATTTTATATCGGTGAGCTTAATTATGTCAAGATCACCTTCTGTCCAATTCTCACCCGCGACATCAGGTTTATAGCGTTATTTTGCACAACTCGGTAATTACAAGCATATTTTTTGACTAGGAGTAAATATGATTAATGCAAAATAACAGTTTTCTCGACTTAAAATAAGCTTATTTTATAGGTTTTGGTGGTTTGAAATGTTCATAAAAAGCAAAGTAGATAAATTTCTAAGTTTTTTTTTTAAATGTTTTTACTGTTGTTTTTTTAAATCCATTTATTTAATCATAAAATTGAAAAAATTACAGAATTATTTATAATTTTACAAAATTAGGTTCGATGTCACTGGCATAGTTAAAAACTTGTAATTGGAGTAGGGTTCCACGTCCGTGTTTTATGGAGGAAAATACAGCGCCAAACCTGCAAAAACAATTTTTTTAATAGCGTTCTTCATAAAATTCGGACGTCTAGTAACCCTACATTAAGGTGACACCTTGATAATATAAACAAATAAATCAAGAAACAAACAAAAAAAAGTAATAATATAGAGTGACCAAAAAAAAAAAAAAATCAAAAAAAAAAATCAAAAAAAAAAAAGTAAAAAAATTAAAAAAAAAAAAAAGGAAATGATATTATTAATTTTATAATTAGTATTGTTAAAATTCATTTTATCTTATTTATGATTTTTCTTTTTTTTATTATTGTTAATATATACCTATTTGCAAATTTTGTTTACTTAAATTTATTTTAAATTACTTTTAAAATTGCAATAATAAATTACAATAATTGCAATAATAAAATTGCAATAAATAAACTTGCAATCGGTCGACTTTGCAATAACAAACAAAATAAAAACCAAGAAAGCTTATTATTAACGTTTTTATTATTTAGTGACTGAACTAACTTGTTCATTAATTAATTTATACCGGCTGTCGGTATAATATATAGATATTGCCTGGCGCTTTATCTCAACAGCATTAATTAATAATAATAATAATTGTTGTTTTACTAGTTACTTTAAGGGTAATTTTACTGATTTACTAATTACTACTTTGAGTTAGGCTGATTTTGCCAATCGCTGGTCTTTAACCCTTTACTGGCTACTTTTTTAAACTTTTACCCACAAAGAGCAGTGGCCTACGTTAATATTTAAACTAAATGTCCACATAAATACTGTATAAATAATGCAATTTTGTCAAAGTTCTAAAAAGTTTTAATCAGTAAGACAATTTGTGAAAAGCATCTAAATTAAAGTAAAAATTTATGCTTTGTTTACGTTAATTCTAACTTTAGACTATTTTTTGTATGCGTAGCAAATGTTTATGACAGTTTTTTGGGGCAAAAATAAAATGTTTAATCTATTTTATATGCTTTAAAAACGAAGTATTTAGTAATAGTGAGGCGTAACTAATGCTTCATAAATAATATTTCAGCTGATCTAAAATTGCACTTTTTCATCATATATCATTTATACCTTTTACTTGCCGGTTGTATAATCCATTTACTATCTATGGCCAGTAAATGGCTAACAGTTGCAATAAAAATATTTAACTAAAAGTTTTAAAACAAGATTTTCTAACACTTAGCCAATTTAGTTATCTAACTTAGTAATCATTTGTAAGAAAAGTTTAATAAGGATTGTTTTGAATTTGCTAGAATTTACTTAATTATATTTAAATGGAAATTTAAATGTTGCATTTAGAACATACAGCTTCAGTGCAACATGTGCGTGGGTAAGAAAAAAATTTCAAAATGTTTTACAACTTTGAATGATCTGATGCAAAGCAAATATTTATTGGAAAAACCAAAGTGTATATAGAACATGGATGAAGCAGGGATGTAGCTAGAGCATAAACCAATATGTGTTGTTGCAAGGAAAGCCTCAAAATGCATTCGAGTTTTGAGTTAAACAAGTGGAAAAAAGAGACCTTTACTACTATAAGTTGCATAAATGCAACCAGTCATCCCATTGCATTTCATGTAATAGTAAAAAGAAAAACTATATGCACCCTTCATGGCTTTCATATGCACCCTTCATGGCTTTCATATAGAAAATGCTACAAGATTAGCAACATGAAGTGTTTCTGAAAAGGTTTGAACTTGTCAAGGTATTGCTGAGTTATGGTTTAAAAAATTATTTCCAAATATTAGATTCTAAGTGAACATAACTCGCAATTTCATTAAAATGGTTGAGCTGGTGGTTTTGAACTGAACTGAAAAATAATTCTAATGTCTTTTAAACAATGATAAATGACTGCCCAGTGGTAACAATGTCACATTCTAACAGTGCTGTGTAAAACAGAAAGTTAATAACCAAATAATATTAAAAAATTAAAAATTAATCATAAAGCAATGCTTTTTTTATTTTCTATTTTTATTTTTACAAATTATTTTGTTAATTAATGTCTTTGACAGTCACATTGATAATAAAGTTGGTTATCATATTTTGTTTCTATGAAGATAGAAAAGTTCATAATTACTTCTGAATCTGACATGCTATATAGAGTTGAACCAGGCAGATAATTTCATGATACTATTTCAAAAAATTTTCAAAACTTTTAAGAATTTTTAAAGTTATTGAATGGAAACCCACACCAGGTTGCATTAAACCTGACTTTAGATCATACCAGAGTATTGATAAATTTGCATATTCAATTACAATAAAGAAATACAATTCTAGATATTTTATTTTTTATCTAAATAATTTTATTTTTTGTTGGTTTTTCAAAAAATTTTCTGTTAATACAAATTTAAATTGAAAATTTGCAATAAATATATATTTTTTTAACTTTTTCAGTTATTACCCATTCAAAAAATAAGAAAAGTTTCAAAAAATTTGAGAAAGTCATCAGCTT
>NC_061170.1:4477496-4479996 GCF_022113875.1 Hydra vulgaris
TAATACCAAAGTACTCACATATATACACCTACATATGTATATATATATATATATGTTATGTATATATATATTTACATTAATTAATAATTTTTTTTTGTTATGCAATCTAAAGTTTTTTCGGATATTGGTTGCTTTTTGGATAAATGGATTCGTGCAGTGCCTACATTAGAGGGTAACCATCCATTATTGATGGACTCTGATTATAAATCAAGATCTGATCCTCTTCAAAAATGTGCCGAGGCAGCATTAGACAAAGGTTTTCAAGTTTTTGGTCTACAAAATGGTGGTCAATGTTTTGCAGGTATTAATGGGGAAACAACATATGATATGTATGGGACATCAAATCAGTGTTTAGGTAAGTCACATAATATAGATATTTTTGTTTAAAATGAGAAGTTCTAAAAAAAAGAATCTTTTTTTAATGCATGTATTTACTTATATTTAAGTTCCCTAGTATTACTGTCAAAAAGTTTTTTTTTAGTGTAACCAGGTTTTTGTTCTACTTTCTAAACTTGCTTTTTTATTCTATTTCACAACAAACTGTTCAATGTTCTATTACACAGCAAGAAGCAGATTACTCAATAAATTTTTTTATTAAGCAAAACATTTTTTTTTTATTTCTTGTAAAGTTTGTTTTTATTATTATTATTTTGTTTTTTGTAGGTTTTCTTTATTTTATAAAAATATATTTTTTAAATTCTTGAATTTGCCTTGAAATTTTGTAACCAATATTATAAAAATTTTTAAAATTTTTTACAAAAATGTGCAATGAAAATTAGTAATAATCAAAAAATCTTAAATTAAAAAAAGGAATGCACAGACCTTTATAATTCAGTAATTAAAAAGTTGAGTCACAAATGTTGTCTTTCAATTTGAATTATCTATACAACTTGTATCAGCAGAGTAAAGAAAAAAGCACTTAGGGTAATTTTAGGTACAGATCTAATTCAATTCCAGATCTAGTTAAGCAAGAAATACTAATTCGTAGGTCATTTCTGAGTATAACAAATATACTGAAAAATTAGAAGTATCTGATTCAACTGAGAAGCCAATGGAGAATAATAAACTATAAAAATCATACTATAGTTTAGTGGAGTGATGAAAGTATTAAAAAAGAAATTTTATTACAAGGTTTAAAAAAAAATTAAACAATGGTGCTTATTATGCAAAGAGTTCATTTTTTATTCAGCAATAAAAAAAAGAAAAGGATAGATATATGGTAAAGACCTAATTTAGTTTGATTTAATTTAAGACTTGGTAACAAGTTCATCTATACTCCCTTGAAATATTGTATAAAAATTTATTCAATAAATAAAGAGTTACATTCATAATAGAAGTTTTTATTTAATTATATATTAAACTCTTTAATGATGTTTTTTAAAATTCATGGTAAAGACCTCACTTTTTATTTAGCAATAAAAAAAAGAAAAGAAGTGATACATTGTAAAGACCTGACTTTTTATTCAGCAATAAGAAAAAAAAAGAAGAGATAAATTGTAATGAAATTATAAGTTTTACTAATATTTATTAGTAACATAAAATATTAGATGATGCAAAAGACACATAGAAATATTTTCCACCACCAGTTCATTGCATTTAGTTCTTTGAATTGAAAGAATGAGGCAATAGTTGACACAATGAGTCAGTAATATAAATGCAGGTTGATAAATCAGAAAGGAAAAAAATCATATTAAGTTTGTCTCAGTTTCAAGATTAACTGACAGGCGATGTTGCAAACAATTTATTTGTATACCTATGTGGTTCTAATAAAAGCAGATGGTCAGCAGTTCAACAAAAATGAAACAAATTGATGTCAATAATCAATCAATGTTAAAAGTATCAATAGTTAGTATTAGTACAAAATTGTAGAGGCTCTATGAGAAAAATGAAAAAGTTGTTAGAAAAGTGCAGACAAATGAAAACTCTTTGAATAGACAAATTATTAACAGCAAAGAACTTAAACAAAAAAAGCAAAAAACTGTTTTAATTTTAACAAGGGTCAAATTAATTAATTTAGCTACAATTATTTTATTGTTAGAACATTGGCTAAAATGAGCATCATTAATTCACAAGTCAGCTACTAGAAAGGTTCAAACTTTTGTTTCAAAAAAAATATTGAAAGAAATGAAAATATTGAAATATTGAAAGAAATGAAATGTTTACAAAACAAATCTTATGAAAAAGAAGTTCCGTAAAGTATGAAAGCTAATAGATTTTATAGAAAACAATCAGGAAGTGGGTTATGTTACAATGAGGAAGTGGGTTATGTTACAACCAAAAAGTGGGTTATGTGGCAATCAGGAATGATAATGTTACAATCAGGAAGTGGTTTATGTGACAATCAGAAAGTGGGTTATATGACGATTGGGAAGGAGGTTATGTGACAATCAGAATGAATTATGTGATAATCAGGAAAGGTTATGTGACAATCAGGAAGTGGGTTATGTGATCAAATGAGTTAATCTAAGTAGTTAATCTAAAGAAATTTATTCATCAAATG
>NC_061170.1:4482496-4497496 GCF_022113875.1 Hydra vulgaris
AAGGCAAGACCTTTGTATCAAATAATTTTTACCGCCCTGATGCCGAAGGCAATTGAAGGCAAATTATTGCTGACCTCATTTTTCCTAATTCCGAGGGTTGCATACATACATACATACATACATACATACATACATACATACATACATACATACATACATACATTACATACATACATACATACATACATACCAACCCTCGGAATTAGGAAAATGAGGTTGGCAATAATTTGCAGACCTCAATCTTTTTGAGGTTGGCATCAGGGCTGCAAAAATCATTTGATACAAAGGTCTGATCATTAAACATAGAAACGAGGTCAGTAATTTTTTGCTGACCTCAAGCACTTTCAAGTCGGCAGTTAGGTCGGCATTGTCAAATGCTGACCCTAATTTCAAGGGTTGCATACATACATATATAGATACACACTTACTAAAATGCACTTATCTTTACAGAAGATGGTTTGGGTGGATCTTGGGCAATGGAGATGTACAGGTTTGTTATTAAATTTTATTTTTGTGATATTCTTTTTTTGTTAACACAAATTTTAAACTGAACAATATCTGATGAAATTTTGACTTTTAGCTTTCTATTTTATTTTTTATTCAACTTTATATTTTATTTCTTATTCAATGTTTATTCAAATTTCAACTTTGTTATAAACACTCTTTTGCAACTTTTTGTGCACATTTAAAATAATTGATATTTTCAATAAATTATAAATACTTCAATGTAATTTTATAATATATATTATGTTTATAATTATATATTATGCTTCAATTTATTTTTGATCCTTTAAACTTATTTTTTATTCTTTTTTTTATTCTCCTCTGCTTTTCATTCTCCGTTATGTTTTATAATCTTCATTATGTTTTTTGTTCTCCATTGTGTTACCATCTTCATACATCTTTACTCATAATGTGAACCTTATGTAAATCTATTGCAGCTTTTATGGTCTGAACCATCAAGTTAGTCTTTAGTTTAAATAGTACACTATATAATTCACTATTCAAAAGATTTTATTTTTTAAACAGATACAACGAAGATATTCGCAATAACCGCAATAAGCCAGCTCTGTCTGAAAGTAAGTTAAACTCTAAAAAAGATAATGCAGAAAAAATGCATTTTTCAGATAGTGAAGATAAAGCTGAAAAGAAAGAAGAAGATGAATTTGATAAGTCTCTCTTTAAAGAAGAACAGGTATGTTTTATAAAACAAGTAAAATTGTATATTTTATATGTAATTTTATATGTATGTATGTATATTAAGGTGTTGACTTTTTTACAATACATGTCTTATATTATTTTCTAATGAACAATTATGTATAACAACATAAAATCAAATTCATTTACATTAATTTTTTAAAAAGATCAAAAAATAAAAAACAAAAATATTTCTAATCATTATAACGGTATTGTATTTGCAGTTTGTAGTTAATTTTCTTTTTTTTACATCCTAGTATTAGACAAAATAAATTTTAAATTTAATTTCTCAGAGTTTATACATTGAGGCAAGTCTTGAGCAAATTTAATTGCTCTTTCAGCACATATATTACTGAGCTGGTTGTTTGCAATAATTGATGGTTCTTTAATCCAATTTAGGTCACTAAATTTTTTTGTAGTCTAGTTACTGTACCATTTTTCTTACCAGTTTTAACAGCAGTTGTATATGTTATAATCATCTTTATACAATTCCATAAATCAAGAGAATCAATAATTTTAACTAATCCATTAAAAATCGTTTTGCTTTATTATCTTATAAGACAAGAACAGCTAATTTAACTTCTTTTGTACTATTTTTCAGAACCACTACTTGGTTCTGAAAAACTAAAATATTTCCCATCAAAATGTAGGCCCCAGTTTTCATTTTTTTAATTTTTTTTATATGACATTTTTAAGTTTTTTTGCTTCTCTCATAGTTGCTTTACATATTGATGAATGATTAGGTTTGTCTGTATCTAATCCAATATCTTATATATCAATTGCATTTTCCATGTGTTTCCTACTCTTTATTCCGTCTTGAATTTGTCAAATAATGAAAGGTAAAATACTTTAATTTGAAGTAGTGTTATATTATTTGGAAAATAATGGCTGTTTTTTGGTAATAAATTTGAAATAAATAAAATTCTAAAATTTTTTTTTATTTAATCATCATTGAACAATCAAAGTTGAACAACTAAAAAATTGCACACTTCTGCAACTTTTCTTGATGATAACTTTGCTGCTGTTGAAAATTTCATGAAAACTGTTGAAAACTGATGAAGTTGTGCAATACATCCTCTTTCTGGAGTTAGTATTGGGTATTTGTGTGTCAAAACATTTATCTCCACTAGTCTCAATAACCATATTATCAGAATCAGTATTAATATCAGTATCTTCTGTAGATGAGTTTTAGTTTTGGATGTTTCTGATGGATGAGTTTTTGTTGGGTCAGCTACTTTATTACAACAATAGTCTGCTCTTCCTTGTGTTTCTATCTGCATATTGTAAAAATTCGTGTCTTCACTTGTTAGCCACACACTTTCAAATCAGTAATATCAAACAATTAAGTAAAAGAAGTGTTAAATTTTTTGCTTTACTTAAATATTTATCATAATCTGTTATTAGATTTTTTACTTTACAATGAACATTGAAAAAGTAGGAAATGAAATTTTCTTCCACAGTTCTCTCAGATCGAAGCAAATTATTTTGATTTGATTCAACTTTGACTTTTCTAAATACACAATTGATTTGAATCTTCTAATCACTGTAGCTTTAGATGACATTTTTTTAAAATTGTTTAAATTGTTCATACTGACTACACATTTTCTAGTAACATTGTAATATCTATTTTTTTCTAAATTTTTTGTCCAATTTTTCTTGTTTTTGTTTATTAAATTCTTTGATTGCTTATATGATATTCTTAAAAATAAAGTGTTACTGAAATTATTCCATTATATTAAAAAAGAAAAATGTTAATAAATATACGTTTTCAAAATAAAATTTAATTAGCTTTGATTTGTATGAAAGGTAATATTACAAATATATTATGATTTATTATTATTTGTTAATGTTTTCAGAAATAATTTTTAGTGTGTATTTATTCTGTTTTGTAATTTATTTGATATATATATATATATATATATATATATATATATATATATATATATATATATATATATATATATATATACATATATATATATATACACATATATGTATATATATACATATATAGAGTAAAATGGAGTCAAATGGAATAGTTAAAGATTTTAATTATTTATTTTTTACTGAAAAAAGATTTTTTTAAATTTTTTTTTTAAAGTTGTAGAGAATATTGAGCTGTATTTAAATAAATATTATTAAGAAAATAAAAAATCAAAGTTTTTTATAAAACTTTATTTGATTAAAATTTTTTTTATTCCATTCTACACCTAAATACGGGGGAGTATGGAATATGCAAATGTATGTGTAATTAAATCAATACTTTATTAAAAAAAACGAAAAGCAATCAACAATAACAATTAAAAAAACAATCAATAATAACAATTAAAAAATCAATCAAATAAAAAAAACTTTTTTATTCTTGTGAGGATCTTGAGCTATTTAGAGGTACTAGAGGTTGAGTCGAGTTTTCACTTGTGCGACACTTTTTGCATCAATAAAACTCAGCGCCTTTTACGTATCGCTTTGGTATCTTTCAACCTTTCAAGTATTTCAGGTTTGTTGAGAAACTCCACTTCGAATCTTAGCACATCTACATTTTTACTTTTTTGTGTGTCAATGTGTTGATTACGAAACATTTGTTGCAAAGCTGCTGCAAGCGATTGGGTTGATTGGAGTTGTTTTTTAACCTCTTTTTGAATTTCTTTTCGAAAAGCTGGAGTTACTACAATATTGAAGGTTGTTTGCAGATAGGGTGACTTTTAAGGTGACTTTGGAGCTGATGCTAAAATGCGTAAAAACTTCACCAGAGCTGAAGAGATTTTTTTCAGGTGACTAAAACATTCTTTTGATAAGTTGCTGAACTTTGTCTCTGCATAAAACTGTTGAAGTAACTTGCGCCAAACTCTTTTGACATGGCAATAAATACCAACAACTAGTGGCTGCAGACGAGTGAGCTGGTAAACAAATTAACAAGATATTGTTTTCGATGCAAATAAGTACGATTAGATAAGTTACATGTGTCACATGTCCATCTACGATTAAAATATGAATACCTAAAATTAGATAACTATAATTAGATAGATGTAATCCTTTGTAAATATAAAATTAAATAAATATAATTAGATTGAACTTATTACCTGGAATTTTCTAAATGGCGGGAACATATACTTTAGTGAGCCACTGCACAAATTGCTTATCTTCCATCCATCCAGATGGAGATATGGCGTATATGGCATCATCTGGACCACTTACACGGCAATCTCTGTACAGACGTTTTTTTAATTTAAAAATAATGTATGGAGCAAGACGATTGCTAGCAGCATTAATTCAATTTCCAACAGTATAATGGATTTTTTCATTGTTGCCAACCAATTTCAATGGCCGCATTGCACCACGCCAGCAAATTATGTCTTGCTTACCTTGATCACCAATTTCAAGCCAATTTCATCAAAATTTTACAAATGACATGGAGTGCTTTCGTGCTATGTTGAATTCTGCTATGTTAAGTTCGTGCTATGTTGAATTCAACATACCTGCTATGTTGAATTCTCTTTGCAGTGTGTTGAAGAAGCGGCTCTGAGTGATAAAATATTTCTATGGGTCTGATGCTCAACCTATGACTCCACTGTTTTATGAAAAGCCTATACCAATCACTTCCTCGTGTATCATTAGGAAACAAATGAGATTGACCATGGTGTTGCAAATAGTCAGTAACTAGTGCGATGACGTTATTGTAAATTCTACCAAAGCCCCAATTGGATAATTTGATGAGCGTATCTACCAGAACTGATTCTAGTTGTTGTGACAATCTTGTGCTTGAACTACTGCCAATTGTTTCACCTATACAGTGGATACGCCTGTGAAGAGTTGCTACTGGTATGCTGAATGATTTAGCAGATTTGTTAAGTGAAAATTCGCCACTTTGTATTTTGGCCACCGCAAGCGCAACTTGCTCTTTGGTGTATAGTTTTTCTTTTTTTTTTTTTTGCATGCAAGTTGTTTCGAGGCATGTTTTATATTAAAATAGATTTAATAATAATCGGTTTAAAATTTATGCACAAAAATTATAGAGATTGCTTGGTCACATAAGACTTAAATAGTTAATAAAACCTGCATTTAACAAGAGAGTAACTAGTGTATTTCATTCATTCATTAGAATCATTTAATAAAAGCAGTCAGTAAAAGTCATTCATTTAAATTCAGATAGAAAAGTTTGTTCATTGAAATTTATACAAAAATTTATAGCTGGAGATTTACTGGTCACTTGAGAATTAATTTAAAAAAAAAAGCTGCATTTAAGAATTGCTTCACTTATTATTAGCATGTTTCATTTAACCCCACAATTCTCCTTTCATTTTGCCCGCTATTTCATTTTACCCTGTTTTACTCTATGTGTGTACAGGGGCTATTCTAGAATGTTTTTTTTTTTTTTTTTTTTTTTTTGTTTACTGCAAATATTTTTTTTTCGCAAAAAAATGCCTAGATTCTGCAATATTTCTGCTAAATTTTGCCAGGACAGGGGTGGGTGTACCGCTGCCCAAATTAATTTTCTAGAATAGCCTCTGGTGTATGTATGTATGTATTGAGTATGTATGTATGTATGTATGTATGTATGTATGTATGTATGTATGTATGTATGTATGTATGTATGTATGTATGTTTGTATAAATGTATGTATTCTTTTTTGGGGTGGGAAGAAGGGGGAAAAGGGGAAAAAAAGCAGTAAGTTGGAAACTTTTCATGTTTATAGTTTAATTTAGTTAAGTTTAGTTAAAAAATTTTGTTAAAAAATGTTTACAATAACATAAACAAAAAAATACAAAAAAATTTATAACTGGCTGAAGCAAAAAGACTGACTGTTAAACTTCAACAATATTTTCATCATGCAACACCACATTTGTCTCAAGCAATATGATGCGTTAATATGATATGACACTGCTTATTTGTTCCAATAATATGTTTAATAAATAGATCAAGATCAAGTCAGGATTAAGATTATGATGATCTCTCCATTGGTAACATGTAATCTATAAATTAACTCAGACTTAAAATACACTCTTGGCTCTATGTTGAGTAAAGGCTAAAGATGGTATCTTTTTAAAAATACTCATTTTAGGCATTAGTTCTGGATGTTATCATTTTAGATGTTAAATGCAACTGTCTTTTAGATAACCTTCTAGGCAATAGTTTGAGCAAAGAGTTTCTGTTGAGTAACCTCACACTACTTCATCTCAAAGGCTAGCAGAGTTGTAAATCTGTGTTACATTGTTTCTTTCCTAGGGTAATTAAAACTGAAACTTCTTGACTCTGCTCGTGGATTGTTTCTCTTTGGTTGTTGTTTTGCTTTCTATTATTTCCTAATGATTGTACAACTCTAAAATTCAGTTTAATAGTTCTGAGAAAAACTGTTAGTATGGATTCCTGAACTTTGTGTTAGCTCCCTGAAAAGCTGATTCCAATCAACAGCTGTAAAATATCAGAGTATTAATAGTTCCATGTTGCGCATGGTAGGTGTTCCTTTTGGTGTTTTATCATTACTTTGATTTGTAACTTTATTGATTAACAGAAATAAGGCATTTGCATAGCTTTTCCTTTGGGTGTCATCTATTATCTATGGTCGTCCATCCAATGGTAATTCAAAACGTGAATAAAGTACCTAAAAATATTAAACAAAAAAAAACTACTTATTAAAATCAATAGATTTTGATATCTGTTCTTTAAAAATCTTTATTATTCTATTCTTTACAATTTTTATTATTCTATTCTTTACAAATATTTATGTAAAGGATAGATATTCGAAGTAACTTTTCAACAATTTTTTTTTTTCTTGTAAGTAATTTTATTTCTTGTAAAATTCACCAGACCCACTTGCTTTTTGTAAAATTAATTTAAATTTGGTTGTTTCATTTTTGAATTTGAGTGCTGTTAATCTTTGGTTCTTTGAAGATGAGGCAAGCGTTCTACTACTACACCACTAACGTATTAAAACACAACTGCCAAGCTTGAACCTCTGAATCATTGCTGTAAGATCATTGCATCTTCTCATAATTATTGCATCTTCTCTTTTCTACACATACTACTATTGTTGCTGTTGAAGCAAGTTATCATTACTTCTCACATCATCCAAAACTCAATCTTATATGAATCGTCATTTACTAAAGTAACATTTTTTACCTGTAACTGTTTCTTTATTCTCAAACAAGTTTTATCTAGGTTTTTTCCATCGATATCGATGGAAAAACATCGATATCGATTTGGAATTCTCTCCAGATTTAGAGTTGATATATATTTTATAATTACAACTGAACTGGTTATTAAAAATGTTAGTAAGTTAAAATTTTCAGTATTTTTTTATTTCTTTGGTGATTAAAAGAATTTTTAAAAATAAGGACCAAATAATTTTAGATGAATTCCTAATCTTTGTCAAATTACTTTTGAAAAAGTAATTAGACAAAAATTATATTGTCAAATTTTTTCTCTTTGAATTTTTGTTTTAACAACTTTATTACTATGTTTATTACTGTTTATCCTCCATTATGTTATTTATAAGTTGATGGTTGTCATGACCTGACACATAAACATACATATGCATGACATATACAAAAAAATTTAATGCAACTCTGCATTAAAACAAAGATCTTTAACTTTGTTAAAGATCTTTGTTAAAGATCATTAAAACTTGATACTGTTCTTAAATTGGTTTAAGTTTTTTGTTTTTATTTAATTAATTCTTTTTAATTTATTTGTTTTATAGTAATTTCTTTTTAATTTATGCTGCTTAGTTAGAAACTTAATTTCAAAATGTAAAATAGCAAAGCATTTATATATTTTTTTGTTTTTGTTTAGTTTTTTTTCATACTTATAAGTTATAACAAAAATAGGTTAAATTTGCTTTTGAAATATTTTTAGGAACTTGATTCTGATGATAATAAAAAGGTTTTTCCCACTGAACCCCTCTCTGCCCATGGAATTTCATTTAAAGGAGTATTAGGGAAACTAATACGAAAAGCTGTTAGCGAATCTAAAATGAAGACAGCCATTGAGCCAGAGGAAACAGTTGAAGATGCAGTTCCAAAAAAAGCTGGCAAAATTGAAAAAAACTCAGAAGAACCTAAAAGTACTCCAGAAAAGCCTGTAGAGAAAGAGAAAGAAAAAAAGAAAGTTGTAGTAAGACCAAATTTCTACATTTGATGATGTCTTTAGTATAATTAATTTAGTTTTATTGTATGTATGATAAATATTGGTCTGTGACTGCATATACAAATAGTATTGCACACACAGCAATTCTTACAAATAGTATTGCACACACAGCAAAGCAAATAGATGTCATACTGAAATAGGGAGCTGTGAGGACTTAAGTACATACATTGACTGATTATCTAGGGAGAACATGCAAGGGGGTGAATATATGTATATATATATATATATATATATATATATATATATATATATATATATATATATATATATATATATATATATATATATATATGTGTATATATATATGTATATATATATATATATATATATATATATATATATATATATATATATATATATATATATATATATTTATATATATATATATATATATTGTGCTAAATACAAGTATTATTTATTCATAGTGTTCTTTTGAAAACAAGACACTCATTTTGGACATATGTGGTTTTTCCGTTGTAAACTCATAAACTCATAAATTACGTTAGCTTGTAACCTTTTAGAGCATTTATTTTTTTAATGGTAGATGGTAACACATTGCAATTTACAACTACAACGTACTAAGTGTGTCATGGGATAATAAAGCCACCCCCACTCCACCACCCCTCTTTTAATAAAATATTATATGAAAACTTTAAATAAATAAAATAGCATTGCAACCTCTTCCCCAACCTCATCTATTTACCACAGATAATTCCATGATGTCTGTGTTCCATCATTTTATATCAAGTTTGTATAAACCATACAAAATCTAATTGTGAACACGACGTTAATAAAAATATTTTGTTTTTAATTTCAAAGAAAAATAAAATAAATTAAAAGAAAAAAGATAAAAGGTCTTATTTTCATTTCTCAATTCAGAAAATGTTTTAGTATGTCTTTAAATTTTTAACAAAAAAAGGCAACAGAGCTGCTGTATGCTTGTTTCAGTTTATCAGGCACTTCGATTATTGATCTAAACATATGGGAAGTAACACACATAAAGTTAAATATTTCCATTTTTCCATATAATTAAACTTTTATTATTTCATAACCTTTAATATTTCAATTTCTTTAAGTGAACATGCCTTAAATGAACAAACAACCAAGAAGTTTGGCTTTGAAACTCTGCAAATTTCAGAAATTTTTCTTGTATCATGTTTGTATACAATATTGAATTGTTATGGTTTTTTGTGAGATCGTGTAGAGTTTCTGTAAGAAACTTTTGATTTGCAAAGACCAATGTTTCTGTTACATTTTTTAGAGGTGTAATGCCTATACATAATGTAACAGAGTTCTAATTGGTAATGAAACAGTAATGCTGTCAAGTTTTCCAGTTTTATAAACTAGATATTAAAATCAAATTAAAACTTTTCATTTTGTATTTTGCCTAGCACATAAATGGCAAATCAATTTGATATCATTTACACTTGAGACAATTGATAATTTAAAATCATGCAGCATAGATCAGACCATCTGTTTCCAACAGTTTTATAATAGCAATAAAAATATAATTTTTGAATTGAATGTATATTAAAACAGGTATTGCTTGGAATAGTATGCATATTGGTTTCAAATGTTTAGGCATTTTTTTTCTTTTTTTTTTGAAATCAAATTTCACAATTAAAAAGACCAGAATCAGATTATTATTGAGTCCATTTTCTTCTTTTTTAGGATAAAAAAAGTACACCTTATGATATATATATATATATATATATATATACTGGGGCTATTCTAGACCATTTTCAACAGCATCAATCGTATTTGGGCGCCGCTCAAATTAAAATTTGAGGACCTTTTTTTTTTATAAGTATTTCACGGCAAGTATTGCTATTTTTGTGAAAAAATGCCAATATTCCGCTAAATTTCTTCAGGGCAGGGGAACCACCACTCAAATTTTTTTCCTAGAATAGCCCCTGATATATATATATATATATATATATATATATATATATATATATATATATATATATATATATATATATATATATATATATATATATATATATATAGATATAGATATAGATATATATATATATGTATATATATATATATATATATATATATATATATATATATTTTGATGTCGTAGTCAAAAGAGACTTTAATGTAAAAAAGTCTCTTTTGACTACAATTTTGCTATCGCGACAAATAAGCTACATTTTATTGTCGTCGAAATATCAAAACAATTAAATTAATGCAGAAGTACATTAAATTTTATAGTTTTTCAAAAAACCGCAATAACAATGAATAGAAAGTTTTTTTTAATTAATGGTGTTTTTGTTGTTTTATTAAAATATATTTTTAAAACATGCGCGGAGTGTTGCTACATCGACTATCTTATAGCCTGCTGCTACAAGGAAGTGTTGCTACATCGACTATTTTATAGCTTGACTTGCAACAGAGTCCTGCTAAATCAAATGACAAATAGCCTGACTCCCAAAGGAGTTCTGCTACATCGACTGAGGGTTAGGGCAGGCAGTCTATCATTTAATTGAAAAAAAATTATTTTAGTTTTTAAACTATTTTTGGTCTGGTTTATTAGCGCTCTCTTTAAAAGTTTGGTTTATTAGCGCTCTCTTTACAGTTTATGGGAAAAACAGTTTGACTACCATGCAAGACTATATATATATATATATATATATATATATATATATATATATATATATATATATATATATATATATATATATATATATATATATATATATATATATATATATATATATATATATATATATATATATATATATATATATATATATATATATATATATATATATGTATATATATATATATATATATTTATATATATATATATATATATATATATATAATATATATATATATATATTAGGGTGTGTCAATTTTAGACTTTTTTTGAAAAAAAAGTTTTTTTGGTGTATAACTAAAAGTTGCGAAATTTTACGGAGAATCTAAATCTGTTAAAATTTTTTAAATCATTTACTTGTTTTTTTTTAAATCATTTACTTTATGAAAGTATTAACAGTTTTTATTTCCTTTTAAACGGAACAACGACGTTACCGGACAATACTGTACGTAAAAAAAAACAGACTTTTAAACAACAAAACAAATTTACATTAAGTTTATAAAAAAATCATTTAACTTAATATGTATAAAGTGTTTAAAAAATTTTTGTATTAAATGTGTAAAATAACTTTTTATTAAAAAAAAAAGTTTACTCAAACGTAATTTTTTAATCTTAATAATGGTCAGTAAATTAATTTTTCATTGCCGCATTTAGTAAACAACTGCAAACTGCATATTGTTAAATATAAATTTAAGAACTTTTGATCAATTGTTTTCATTCTTAAAATATTAAAAAAAAATTTTTTTTTCATTACTAAACAATAATAAATTCTCTTTAAAAATTTTATAACTTGGAGGAATAATGGCAGGCCTTGTTTTAAAGCGTTACGCCTAGAGCGATTTACGTACGCCTTAAGCGCTTTTTACACACGCGTAGAGCTGTTTTGGTTAAGCTACTTTTTATCATTTTTTAACTTTTAAATTAGCGGTAACATAAAAGAAGTAATTAATTTTCAAAAAAACCACATTAACTTTTAAATAACGATATGTAAAAATATTTATTAAAAAAAAGAATTTACTTTATAAATAATTGTTGTAACTTTTCATCGCGATATATCTTTCCTTTTTATAGCAATTAATTTGACGCTAAACTTTTTATCCAAATATTTAGCAACATGAAAAATTGTTTGTCAATCCTTAACTACAAATTTTTTGCAATGTTTTTAATAAAAAGTAGTAATTTTTTAAAGTTTTTAGTAAAAAACTTTTAAAAAATCTATATTCCATATTTATTAATACAGAATATAAAAGTTTTTTGTAATATAGATTTTTTATGAATTTTTTACTGAATTTATAACAAAAAAACATTTGCAAAAAAATTTCCTAAAATTAAAAAAAAAAAAGATTTAATTGTTGAAAACGATTTTTCTCTATAGCTCTGTTTCTTTGTGATTTGTTTAAAAAGTTAAATATTTTTACAATAACATAAAAAATTTATGAATTATATTCCTAGCGAACGCGTTCTAAACTACGTTTCAAAAATATGCTCAAAGCAGACTAAACTTTTTTATATTTTTATAAAACGCAAGTTGAAATGCTTTTAAAAATTTTAAAAATATTTAAAAACTTAAATTTTTCTTTGCTAGTCAAAACAAAATCGTTGTTTAAATAATTAACATGGGTTTGTGTCTATCAATGTTAATATTTTTTGTTTACTCTAGAAATTTTTAAAAATAAAAAAAATCATTATTATTTTTTATTCAATAACGATTAAAAACAATTATTCAAAAACAAATTTCAGAAATAATTAATATATATATGTATATATATATATATATATATATATATATATATATATATATATATATATATAAATATGTATATATATATATATATATATATATATATATATATATATATATATATATATATATATATATATATATATATATAAATAGGTATATATATATATATATATATATATATATATATATATATATATATATATATATTACTAAATAATATTGAACTAAAATTAATAATAAAATAACAATTGAAACATTACAAAATTTTCATAATAAATTTATATTTAAAACGTTTATAGTTTATATTTGAGTTAATTGTTAAATTGAACTAGTTTGCGGTTATTTATTTATTGCGGTAGTTAAAACACTTAACGTCTATAAAAAAAAATAAAGATAATTTTATGACGTCAAAATCGCATTAAGCTAATGCATTAAGCACTTTTTTATTCAAAACAAGGCCTGTAATGGCACCCAAAACCAGAATAAGTACTTGTACGCAAATTAGTGTTGCATTTGATACAGGAAAACAATTTCTAGTTTCAGAATTACCAACCAACAGAGATGTTATAAAATATGCAATTTTATTAAGAGAGGGCTGCGAAGACATAAAAAAAAGAAATTATCCTGTAAAAGAGATGGCCAAAGATATACTTCCAGCTTTATTACACCAGTGGTCGAGTGCAAATTTGGAATTTACATCGCCTAAATTAATTACTGATAAAACAATTTGTGATAAAATAGTGACTTTGTGGAACAACGCTTCAGCAATAGCTTGTCCAAGAAAAAAAGGAGCTAAACAAATAATAAAATTTAAAGAAAAACTTGATAAACTTTTTGACATACTAGTATGCAAATGTCCAATTGTAAAATGTGATGGTTTTATTTGTTCTGATGATTGTGATAAAGAAGTTCATTGTAAATGCAAATGTATCAAAGAGTACAAAATACCATCTATTGACGTTAAGTTTATATATTTCAAAGAATTAAAACTAGAACTGTTAGCAAGTTTCAAATTGGATTACCTGATAGTATTGAAACCAGGAAACAGTTCAAAAGATTTACTTAGAAAAGATCGAGAAATATATTTTGATAATAAAGACAGCAATGTTATTTTAACTAAAAAACAAAAAATTGAGTCAGATCAGATAAACTTTCAAAAAGAAAGTGATTTTAGTAATGAAATAGAATTAAATGATAACATTGATGATATTACTAATGTAGAATTACCTTTAGTACTAGAGAAATCATTAGGAAAAAAAAGATGTTACAATACCTTAGAAATTTCACACATAGCTATAAATAGCGTAAGGTATAGTTCTTTTTAAATAAATTTGTTTTTTAGTAATGTATTTATCCTTATAAAGGTATATATATATATATATATATATATATATATATATATATATATATATATATATATATATATATATATATATATATATATATAAAAGTAATTCTATTTGTGTGTAAATTTTGCTCACATAGATATGGGGTATCTGCACGTGCTACAGCTGCAATTGCTTCAGCAACACTAATTGATGCAGGATTAATAACATCTGATGATAAAAAGTTAATTATTGATCATAGTAAAGTTTCGAGAGCGCAAGAAAAAGTTATCTCTGATCTTAGTAAGGATTTTGACAAAGTAGCAAAAAGTGGAGAAGTGAAATGCATATTTTTTGATGGGAGAATTGATCAAACCAAGCAAATGATTGAACTTGATGACTCAAATGCAAAATTTCCAGTAACAGTGAAAAAAGAACATTACTCTGTTTGTTTGGAACCTGGAGGTAAATATTTGTTTCACTTTACTCCTGAGAAAGCAACAAAAAGTGTTAAACATGCAGAGATTATAGCAAATAAAATTGTTGAATGGCTGACTGAGAGAGGTATTGGCAAGTCTGGCTGTTGGTGGAGACTCTACAAATGTAAACACTGGTTGGGAGGGTGGAGTCATCAAACATATAGAAATAAAATTAGGAAAAAAACTTGTTTGGCTTATATGTCAACTCCATACAAGTGAGTTGCCACTGAGACATCTTATAACCAATTTATATGGTCAAACAAAATCAAAAAATAAATCGTCTGGTGTTATTGGTTCCATGCTTGATCATGCTACAGATCTAGATATAAATCCAGTATTTGAAACTATTAAAATTGGCAATCCACTTATTTCTCTTGATGATAAAATAATAAATGACCTGTCTGCAGATCAATTTTATGGTTATAAAGTTGTTTGTGCCATTAGAAGTGGTATTTTACCACCAAAATTTCATTTATTACAAATTGGGCCTGTTTCACATTCAAG